>JAVKPL010002723.1:0-101457 GCA_032173675.1 Gastrolobium villosum
ATGATGACCTAATACACAAGGTAACTGAGATCCTGCTAGTTTTGATGCTTAATTCGTTCAATTGCTTTGATTTGAAGAGTTTTGCTATTTAAATCGTCAATAAAATCTTAAGTTGTCAATTTTGTGGAAGGTAATGTTAATTTACTGACTGTTATCATAGTAACATTAATATAAACTGCCACAACCGTAGTGTCCTTTGTTTTCTTCAGGAGTTTGGACCTATGTTAAGGGGGCAAGATTAAACCTGGAGCATAAACTGTCTGTGAAATAGGCCAGTTGTAAATTATAAGCAGTTGTTTTTGTTTTCCCCATTTTCTCCTTCCCTGCTAGATTGGCCTTATGTTTGATATTCACTTTATCCGTGAATCCAAAAAACATGACTGTCTCGCCTTATTATTCTTTAAATTGCAAGAACTTATCAATGATTACTATGCTAGAATTTGCGGATATGTCCACCTAGACACTTTTCTGCAATAGGAAGTTAAGCATTGAATAGAAACAAAAAATAATTACATGGGACTCTGTTATATGAGGAGAATATATTGGTTTGTTTTCATGAGAATATTGATATGTATAGCACTGGCATGTATCAATTGGTAAAACTAAGTGATGTAAACAATTTAGTAATTTGGGTGATTAGTAATTACAGAAAAAGAAATGTTAGGTTGTATGCAAGTGAAAGCATGCCAGAAGTTAGAACAGCTTAGGCTGTCACCTTCATTTGTAAATTTTGTGCGAAAATATTACTGTTGAGTAGTGGAAGAGAATGCACCTAAGAAACTAAATATAAACATGGAAGAGTATGCGACTGCGAAGTCATTTATTTTTTCGGGATAGTGAACAATAAACAATGGGATTTATAGTTCTCCTTTAACAGCAAAACTTAAAATTTTTCCAGCAGACTCAGTTTGAGTGGGTCCCATAGATTAAAAAAAAGAAAAAGAAAATAAAAATAAAAGCGCAAGATCAATGTGTCAGCGAGAATGAAGTTTTTTTTTGCAGTTGAATGAGAAATGTAACTCCCATAAACAATTACATATTCATTTTTTAAGTAAAGATGTTACGATAGCAACTCAGTTTGAGAACTTACTTTTGATGCTAAGTTTGTGCATTTTCATGTACGTTTTTTTTATCTATAGAAAAAGTTGGCGGCTAGGATTTATCATCAACAGTTTTAATTTTTTTGTCAAATTGCCTCCTATTACTCATCTCTGTTTCTCATTTGAAGGATGAGCTCAAATTGGCACTATTGAAAACACCAGCTGGCGAAAATCTTTTCCTTGATCGGGTATATTTGTTTTTGTCAATTGTTGTTTTTCTTTTTCTTTTTGCTTTGTTTTCTTGATTTCATTCACAATCCTTTTTGTATTAAGGAAGTCAACTTTGAGTTGGAAGGAAAACATCTTTCGAGGGATCATATTAATTGATAAGTACCCTTGTTTCCTATGGTAGTTAGGTAAATATGGTGGATGTACTTTCCTACCTCAGACTGGCTTCACCTCTTTATAAAACAATGTTTTGTACAGTTAATAACATTATGCATCATTCTTTTTATTTTATTCCTACTTCCAAGGACTTCATTTAGTCTAGTTCTTGTAATTCTCCTGCTTTGTCTCGATTTTTATTAAATTTAAAATATTGTAATGTCAAGCATCTGAAGCTGGATTTGTTTCAACGACATGACCAAAGTATTAAACTATGCATGGTGTTACGGATTTTTAGTTAATATTCCATAGAAGAGGAATAACCGTAGCAGTAGTTTGTGAATATAGTTTGTAAGTAGTGAGCGTTAGATGAGTTGTTAATAATTGGTTGTTCGTTTATGAAATGCTTATGTGGCATATTGTAAAGGGTTAGTTAGCAGAATAGGTTAATAAAAAGGAGTTTGTATTGTATGTGGATGTGGAACTCATTGAGAAATAACAGAAAGCTTCTCTTTCCTTCTTCAGTTACGTTTTCCTTTTAGGATCCGCTATCTTTGAACACACCATTATCTTTTCATTTTTTTCATTTTGTTTCTCTGTTTCTCTTCATCGCTCTTTTGGTTGAATTGAATTCGCAAACCGATTTTCCTTCACAGAACGAACGAATGTACTAGAGCTTCAATTTTATCTCTGGATTGGAAAATTGAATATATCCGAATGAAGATTAACAAGGCTTGCATCTCAGCTCTATCTCTGTCCTTCTTCCTCACACTAGGAGACCTAACACTGTACCAAGTGGATTGCAATCATCGCAACCTCGCTCAGAACCATCTTGCCAATCGTTTTCTCATGGACTTTCATCTTAGCATGCAATGTTGTCTCAGTTCTCTCAAAACTCTTAGGATGAAGCTGTGATATAGAGCCAGGAACCATAGTATACCAAGAAAACAGAGATAACCATGGACATGCATTTTGTTCCATTAAACCATGGAAGGACAGACTCAATTGATCCTCTGTGTTCGTTGTTGCAGTCCATTCAAATGCATTTCATCGTTCAAGATACAGTAGGTTCGCATCCCATGTTTTTTGAGTTTTCTAACCAAACAAATTCACATGCTGTTCAAGAAAACCATAGAAGAATAGAAACAGTTGACCCACATTGGCTTTTGAAGTTCATTTCAGTGAAAATTGGTGCATCAACCAACAGCCTTGATGGATTACTTCAGAATGAGAGTTCAGCTATCCTTTTTCCTGAAAAATTCTCTTTATTCTTCTTTTGTTTTCCTTGGGACCCAGGAGGATCTTCATTTTTTTATTTTGGTTGTTGTGTCCCTGGAACCTTGAGGACAAGGTTCATTTCCAAGGAGGTGGGAATGTTACCCATTTTTAGTTAATATCCATAGAAGGGGAATAACAGTAGCTCGATAGCAGTACCAGTAGTTTGTGAATATAGTTTGTAAATATTGAGTGTTAGAGGAGTTGTTAATAAATGGTTGTTCGGTTATGAGATTCTGATGTGGCATATTGTAAAGGGTTAGTTAGCAGAATAGGTTAATAAAAAGGAGTTTTGTATTGGATGTAGAACTCATTGAGAAATAACAGAAAGCTTTTCTTTCCTTCTTCAGTTACGTTTTCTTCTTCCTTAGCATCCTTTTAGGATCTGCTATCTTAATATTGTTGCTTTCATCTTGAACACGACACCACTTTCTTTTCATTTTTTTCATTGTTTCTCTGTTTCTTTTCATTGCTCTTTTGGTTGAATTGAATTCTCAAACCGATATTCCTTCACAAAATGAATGAATGTACTAGAGCTTCAATTTCATCTGCGGATTGGAAAATTTAATATATCTGAATGAAGATCAACCAGGCTTGCTATCTCAGCTCTATCTCCGTCCTTTCTCCTCACACCAGGAGACCTAACACTGTACCAAGTGGATTATAATCATCGCAACCTCTCTCACAACCATCTCAGCAATCATTTTCTCATGGACTTTCATCTCAGCATGCAATGTTGTCTCAGTTTTCTCGAAACTCTCAGGATGAATCTGTGATAAAGAGCCAGGAACCAGAGTATAGCACGAAAACAGAGATAACCGTGGAAAAGCATTTTGTTCTATTAAACCATGGAAGGACAGATTCAATTGATCCACATTCGTTGTTGCAGTCCATTCAAATGCATTTCATCATTCAAGATACAGTATTTTGAGTTTTCTCACCAAACAAATTCACATGCTGTTCAAGAAAACAATAAACAGTTGTTCCACGTTCGCTTTTGAAGTTCATTTCAGTGAAAATTGGCGCATCAACTAACAGCCTTGATGCATTACGTCAGAATGAGAGTTCAGCTATCCTTTTTCTTGAAAAAATACTCTTTATTCTTCTTTTGTTTTCCTTGGGACCCAGGAGAATCTTCATTTTTTGTTGTTGTTGTGTCATGGTACCATGAGGACAAGGTTCATTTCCAAGGAGGTGGGAATGTTACGGATTTTTAGTTAATATCCATAGAAGAGTAATAACAGTAGCTCGATATCAGTAGCAGTAGTTTGTGAATATAGTTCGTAAAAAGTGAGTGTTAGAGGAGTTGTTAATAATTGGTTGTTTGGTTATGAGATGCTGATGTGGCATATTGTAAAGGGATAGTTAGCAGAATAGGTTAATAAAAAGGAGTTTGTGATTCAATGGGGATATATAAGATGCTGCAATTGGAAGACAAATTTTTTCTCATTAACTAGCAGATGACAATTTTGAGGGCACCAATTATCCATGTTTCACTCCGTGTTTTTCTTCTAAAATTTCTTCAGAATTTCCTACGTAACATATCAGGCTGTTCTAGACCTATGGATGCTAGAACTAGTCCAATATGCTATGTGAACAACAAACTACGGTACTTCTTATGTTGTTCCTTTTGAAGTCCTGTATTGATCAGTCCTTTACTCTTGTAAATCATGATTGCCACACAAACTTGAATAAAGCTCATAAATTGTTATGAAAAATTGATATTCTTTCATAACTATCATTTGAGTAAAACTCTTTGAAAATATAATTTCTTCTTCTTCTTCTTTTCTTTTTTTTTTTCCTTTAGAGATATTGAAAGATGCATCTTATGGATTGGAAAATTATTTCACTATCTTATTTTATATTGTTAACTTTACTGGGTAAAGCCAAGGTTTGTCATATGCTATAATGTTCTATGCAGAGCTTCTCCCTCCTCTGCCCAGTGGAAAATAAAATGCTGAGGTTTCCACAGATATACATGCTTTAAAGAAGATATTGCTGGATAGATTGTTATTTAATGTTGTTCTTCCTTTTTAACTTGCTCAATTGAGTTCACTTATTGTTGATACTCTTGGCCAGGTGTTTGATCTCTTTGATGAAAAAAGAAATGGTGTTATAGAATTTGAGGAGTTTGTGCGTGCTTTAAGTGTCTTTCATCCTTGTGCTCCTCTGGAAACGAAAATTGATTGTAAAATGTCATTAAGTTTTTTGCAGTTGTACTTATTTTATCCATTTTAATGCTATTTATAGTAATAAAATATATATTGTCTTTCCTTCTTGGCTTGCTTGCAGATGCTTTTAGATTGTATGACTTGGGACAGACTGGATATATTGAGCGGGAAGAGGTTAGTATCTTGGCATGTCCAGGTTTTGAAGATCTCATTGGCTTAACTTTTTTCGTTTTCATAGAACAATAATGCATGAAGACAATGTTAACGGATATAATTCAATAACAGTTTGATATGACAAGTTCAAAAATAATGTGGTGGTGTTGGTTTCTGTTTGTCAAATCCATGAAAGATCATATGTCATTGAATGAGATATAAAACTCATAAAATAACCATGGAGATGTCTGATATTTTATATAATTTATTTCCCTGGACACTTTTTGATTTATTAATGTTTGTAACTGTTTTGTCAACTTGCAACTTTTTCCAGGTTAGCCAAATGGTGGTTGCGATTATGTCAGAATCCGGCATGCATCTGGAAGATGAAGTTCTCAAAACCATTATTGATAAGGCAAATGCTTGCAGTAATTTTTTTTTTTTTGCTTCTGCTTTGATTTGATTTGGATACATACCTTAAAAAAAAAAAAAAATTTTGTCATCACCTTTATCCCAAATTAATTGGGGTCGGTGGTAGATGAACCCACATGAAAGATATAAAATTATAGAAAAAAAAAAAAAAAAAAAAAAATAAAAAAAAAATAAAAAAAAAATAAAAAATATATATATATATATACATATATATGCATATATAAATATATAAAAGTGAAAAAGAAAGGGACAAGAAGAAGTGGGGGAAATGAAGGGGAAAAGGACTAAAAAGGGACCATCTGGAACATAGGAATAACCGCGGGTCTAACCCTCCACCATACTTATAGCTTTTCTCCATTCCGTTCTAAGACACACCGTCCGCCAATCTATATCCCACTCCATTAAATCTTGTTTTACTACCTTCCCCCAAGTAAGTTTCGGCCGACCTCTGCCTCTTTTTGTGTTGAGCTCTTGGTAACAAACTTCTGTTCTTACGGGAGCATCCAGGGGCCTTCTCATCACGTGCCCAAACCACCTCAATCTATGTTCTCTCATCTTCTCGGCAACCGGTACTACTCCGACCTTTCGCCGAATATCTTCATTTCTTATCTTATCCATCTTTGTGTAACCACACATCCACCTTAACATCCTCATCTCTGCTACTCCCATCTTATGCTCATGTTGCCTATGTGCTGGCCAGCATTCCGCTCCATATAGCATTGCCGGTCTTACTGCCGTTTTATAGAATTTTCCTTTTAACTTAAGGGGGATTTTGCGGTCACACAAAAACCCAGATGCACTGCGCCATTTCATCCACCCTGCTCTGATTCTATGATTTACATCCTCATCAATCTCTCCACCTTTTTGTAAAATGGAGCCCAAGTATTTAAAAGCATCTTTTTTGGGTACCTCTTGACCAATTAAATGCACGGGCTCTTGGTCCCCATCTCGTACCAGAGAAAACTCACACTTCAGATACTCAGTCTTGCTTCGACTTAATGTGAATCCTTTGGATTCCAATGTGCTTCTCCACAATTCAAGTTTTCTATTAACACCCTCCTTGCTCTCATCAATAAGCACAATATCGTCTGCAAAAAGCATACACCATGGCACTTCCTCTTGAATATCTTTTGTTAGTTCATCCATAACTAAGGCAAAAAGATAAGGACTTAGAGCCGACCCTTGGTGTACACCAACCGTGATAGGAAAATAACTTGATGTTCCGTTACAAGCTTTTACACATGTAGTAGCCCCATCATACATATCCTGGATTGCCTTTACATACTTTGATGGAACCTTTTTCTTCTCCAGAACCCACCATAAAACTTTCCTTGGAACCCTATCGTATGCTTTCTCAAGGTCTATGAACACCATATGCAAGTCCTTCTTCTTTTCTCGGTATCTTTCCATAAGTTGTCGCATCAAGAAAATGGCTTCCATGGTACATCTTCCTGGCATAAATCCAAATTGATTCACAGAAACCTTGGTATCTCTCCTCAAGCGATGTTCAATAACCCTCTCCCACAACTTCATAGTATGGCTCATTAGCTTAATGCCTCTATAGTTTGAACAATTCTGTATATCTCCCTTGTTTTTGTAGATAGGCACAATCATACTTTTCCTCCAAGCATCAGGCATCTTATTTGTCTGGAGAATCTTATTAAAAAGACTGGTCAACCATTTTATTGCCACATCCCCTAGGCCTCTCCACACTTCAATAGGCACACCATCAGGCCCCAAGGCTTTATTAGTCTTCATCCTCTTTAAAGCCTCCTTAACTTCATGTGTATTAATTCTGCGTACAAATCTTCTATTCATATCATCATACGCGTCCTCCAAGTCCACCTCGCTTGTATCTCCATCCCCATTAAACAGCTTGTTAAAGTAGTTCAACCATCTTTCATTTACATCTTCATCTCTCATCAGAAGTTTTTGATTTTCATCCTTGATGCATCTAACTTGGGTGAGGTCTTTACTTTTCTTATCCCTTATCTTTGCAAGTTTGTAAATACCTCTTTCACCATCCTTGCTCCCAAGATTTTTATACAACTCGTCGAAAACCTTGCCCCTAGCTTCTCGCACTGTTTTCTTTGCATTTTTTCTCGCCAATCTAAACTTTTGCAAGTTCTCTTCACTGGGACTTTTATGCAAAGATCTAAAGCACTCCTTCTTATGTTTAATTGCCTCTTGCACCTCTCCATTCCACCACCATGTTTCCTTTGCAAGAAATCCATTTCCTTTACTTTCTCCCAACACCCTCCTTCCCAAATTTTGAATAAACTTAGCCATCTCATTCCATATTGCATTTACTTCTCCATCAAACTCCCAAGGTCCATCGTGCAACATTCTTTCATTGAACTCTCTCTCTTTTCCCTCCTTAAGCTTCCACCACCTTATCCTTGGGTTCTGAGCCCTCTTCTTCATTGTAAGTACTTTGTTGAACCGAACATCCAAGACTACCAGCTTATGTTGCGTAGCGACACACTCTCCAGGGTAGACCTTACAGTCGACACAAGAAGTTCTATCTTCTCTTCTAGCCAGAAAGAAATCAATCTGACTACGATTTTGGCCACTATGATAAGTGATTAGGTGTGACTCCCTTTTTTGAAAAAAGGTGTTCACTAACATCAAATCGTAGGCTAGTGCAACATTCAAGATATCTTCTCCAGTCTCGTTTCTCGTCCCATAACCAAAACCTCCATGGATTCTATCAAAACCTCCATTGCTTTCACCAACATGACCATTTAGATCTCCTCCTAAGAAAATCTTCTCCTCTCGAGGTATTCCCCTCAAAATCTCCGCCAAGTCTTCCCAAAATTGGCTTTTGTCAGTTGGTTGCAATCCAACTTGGGGTGCATACACACTGAGGATATTCAGGATTAAATCACCCACAACAAGCTTAACCAGAATAATCCTGTCGCCTTTCCTTTTGACGTCCACAACTTTATCTCTGAAACTTTTATCGATCATAATTCCAACACCATTTCGACTCTTGTTAGTACCTGTGTACCATAACTTGAAACCAGTTCCATCCACTTCCTTGGCCTTTTCTCCAGCCCACTTAGTTTCTTGCAAACAAACAATATTCACTTTCCTTCTAGTAAAAACATCTGCCAATTCCCTCAGTTTACCCGTTAAGGTTCCTATGTTCCAGCTGCCCAATCTCATCCTTAACCCCTGGGCTGTGCTTGCCCGCCACGCTCGCCCATCTGCGTGTTGGGACCCTGGCATACTTCTCACCAAATCCGGGTGAAGACCTGGCGCCTTGCCTTGGGGCAAGGACCCTAACCCACTTTTCACTACACCCCGGGCCCGATGCAGCGCCTTGCCTTGTGGCAAGGACCCTAGCCCATTTTTCGCTATACCCGAGGCCCGATGCAACGCGTCGCTATGAAGGGTACGCCCCAACGAAAAATCATATAGGTTCATCACATAAAAATATAGTTGTTTTTTACGGTCGGTTCGCAAAACCTGACACCAACCCTCCTCCTTTATCCTGGCTTGGGACAGACCATGCATGCAAGCACACATGGGCGGAGTTTATTATCATCTGTTAATCAGAAATTAAAATATTGGGAAATAGACAAAAGAAATTGACAATTGCTAAATACTCTAGTTCAGTGGTTAGAAAAGTCAACTTCCAATCCATAAACTGACTTGGGTGATATTACTGTGAATCGCTGTTTTTTCAGCTATCCATCTCTTTCTCTTTGTTTGGTGCTTCATTCATAACCTCAATAACAATGAATGGAATTATCTTTTTACATTTCTTATATTCATTAACATCTCTGTTGTGCATGAAATTCTATGGTCTTCTTCACTCAAGTTCAAATCGTTAGGTTGTACAGAAATACTATCTAGCAGTTTATATCCTCCTCCACTTGTCTTCTAACATGATAGATAGCTATAGATTGCATCAACATGTGCATATTTTGTTGTAGTCTTCATCCAGTAATTTCTGAGAGCAATAATGCACTGGGATCTCAATCTGACGGCCTACTTTCATATTGTAAAATGATGCCTTGTCTTAAGATGCTTATATACATATCAAACTTGAATTGTATTTTATTTTAATGGTTTGCATCAGTCTGGAACTGAGTTGAGAGTTTTTGCTTTTTGTATTGGTCATTGTCCAGAGAGATAACCACATTATTTACCAGCTTCATTTTCAACACTGGAGTTGATGATTCAATTTGGCAACATCCTGGCAACCATAAATATTAAGTGGAAGATGAATCTGTTACGCCAAGGGCTGCTAATAGGGTAAGAGGTAGATTCTTATAATTCTGTTCTCCCAACGATCATTCCAACAAGAGAAAATTTATCGGAAGTGGCCGACTAAAACCCCTTCATAAGTAATTTCCACAAGAAGTTTCATTAACAACAGACGCCAAGTTAACACAAAGCATTTGTTGCTGTGTCAACCCAGAGTTTGATGGTAAACACTATGACTGTCCTCTGAAACAGCATCTAAGCATCTTGTTTCAGATCTTATTCTTTTTCCTCCATCATGCAGTAGTTTTTTACAGTCTGCAAAGGTATTACTGCTGAAGGTACCTAATTGAGACTCAAGGCAACGCATGAATATGCATGTGGTGGTTCCAAATTCTAAGCACAATCAGTTGTTTGTCCGTGTGCAACTTATTTTTTCTTAGCCAATTGTTGTCACGTCATAAATTATAAATTTGTCAGCTATGTTTTGTTCCTTGAGTCTCCTGCAACTTCAAGACGTTGATTGAAACAGAATTTTTTTTTTTTTTTTTTGTAAGCCTAGATTGAATCATTGAACATGCAATTTCTCAACCTCTCCCAACGTATGTGCCACTAAGTCTGTGTTGCTGTCATTATAAAATACCACGTAGGTGCAGGATAATTGAATGCTTCAACGCTGGCATTTAACGTATTTTTTTCTGGATTGCTATCTGTCTAATAATATAATGATTTAAGTGGAAAAAAATTAACATTTATCAATGGACTGAATGGAGAAAGTTGCCAAGACAGTCCTGCTCTAAAAGAAAGGGGAAAAGGGGTGGTGTATCAAAAGATTAGTTGAAAAATAATGTATAATAAATGTAAGAAGATGTATTGAATTTCTTTCCACTTCTGGATCCGTGTAAAAAATTTGCATGTTGCTAGCATGGAGGACTACAGAGCTAGCTCTCTGGTAAAAGAGATGTCAAAATTTTCTCTTTCAATTCCTGCAATGCTTGTGAATTCGCATTTGCGTTGATTTCGCCGAATTGATTAGTTTTTTTTCCGTTTGGTGAGACGCTGTGTGCGGTGTTCATTCCGTTGATAGGAGTGGTAGAAGCTTTCATTTTCAGCTTAGCTGGTTGCTTCAATTTTGCAAAATGATTCCTAGATATGAGATTATTAATTTCATAGTAAAATAAAGGATATGCTTATCAAGTCATTTGATTAGTGATATCACAATAAAGATAGAATAAAGATACGTTCTAGCATTAAACAACTAACCTGCGTGTCATGATCCAATTTTGTTTCCACGTAAGTAGTTTTTTCATCATAAATCAAAATAAATATTAAAACCAATAATTCCAACTTAGAGGGGACATTTTAAAAATAATGGGTTTATATCATATAATAATTAACTAAAGCATTTCACTTTTCATTTCTCTGCAACACAGTTATTGTGTTTGAGTAATTACATAGCCATTGTAACCTCAATCATTACAAGGGGAAGAGCCAATCTGACAAAGATAGATAGAAACATCAAAGACATGGATATTGGTAAGGAAGTTGAAAAGACAATGCATGAATGTAGAAATGTGGCAACACATCCAGAGATGTTGAGAATGAGAGTTCAAAGACATTTAACCAACCAATGAGAGGAATAGAAAAGATGACCAATGTGAAGTGACGAATGTTTAGATTTTACTGATGTGACTTAAAAATAAGATATGAGGAAGAGTTAAACATGGCAATTTGCTTCAGCTTATATGCACGTAATAGATCAGTAGAACTAGAATACAATAAAGTTAGTATTCAAAAAAAAAAGAATACAATAAAGCTGTAAATTATGCTTATGTTTTAGGATATTGGAAATTTAATGATGTACTACCTGATTCCTGCTTATGAATTGTGTTTGCTGGTATATGGTTTTGATAATGACATTAGGCTCGCATTTTTTGTGAAGTATATAAAAAGTCCATTTTCTATTTGATATTTCGAGAATTTAGTTATAATGTTCGGTTCAATATAATGTTAAATACCATATTATCCTTTTTTTTCATGCATCCAAACTGGTAGGATGAATGGGAGAAGCTGGATACGAGTTTAAATAAATAGTCATATCACTTGCAACAATTAATCCCAAATCCCAATATATTGGATTGTTCTGGCAATAGAAAAACGGGAATTCTACATACATGATATGGTGTAATATTCTTTATATTGCAACATTATTTAAGTACAGATAACAAGCGTGCAAGGAGGTTGGAATCAAATGGATAAATTTAACAACTGTTCAAAATCTATTTTTTTTATTTTTTTTAAGTAAATTGATGAACTTCTACATGGAAAACATTTAGATAAGAGATAACGGGACCAGGAAAGGATTTGAAACATCTGCCAGTATTGATGGGTAGCAATAGTAAGGTGGCTTCTCTACATCATCTGTTATGTGGTTGTAATGCAGCTCACCTCCACTAAATCCCGTAAGGGAAGAAAGTTTTGATCATATTAAGTTCCTTGGTGACATCAATCATATTCATTCTTTCTTTTGGTGATTCCATTGAACAAGCAAGTGCAATACCAAAAAGAGGGAGTAAACATTTCTCTACACTAGGATGCATAAGACCGAGGTTCTCTTCATCAGTAGTCTGTTCTAATTCAGTGGGGAGAATAGTTGGGTCTACAATCTCCACAAAATTACTTGAAATTGAAATTTTAACATAATTGTGGAGAGTATGACCATCTTTAAACATTTCATCAATGGGTCTCCTTCCGGTCAACATTTCTAAAATCAGAATTCCAAAACTATACATGTCGCCTTCAATTGACACTTCTGAACCCATTCCATACTCTGAAATGTAATGCAATTCAGTAAATAGCATTAAAGATATCAAAATATTAACCCAAAAGGAAATAAAGGTCCATAAATAATAGCTAAAACATTAAAATAAAATATTTCACAACTTAATCAAACAATATTAGGGTATACCTGGGGGAGCATAACCAATTGTTCCTTGTATTTCAATTGTGCTACTTTGCATCAGAGAGACTCCAACACTTGAGAGCAATCTTGCTAGGCCAAAATCACTTACATGAGCTACCATGCAATCATCAAGAAGAACATTGCTAGGCTTCAAATCACAATGAATGATAGCTTGCTCACATTCGTGGTGAAGATAATGAACTGCTAAAGCAACATCAGTAATAATATTTAACCTTTCTTCAAGGTTCAATGATCTAGGCTGATGTGCAATTTTTGTTGCTGGATGCAACCAACTTTCTAAGCTTCCATTTGTCATGTACTCAAAAACAAGAGCTTTAAATTCTTCACCTTTGAAATCTATGCTGGAACAACATGTTAAAATCTTAACTAGATTTCGATGCCTAATATTTTTGAGTGCATTGCATTCAGCAATGAAACTCTTGTGAGCTCCCTTCTTTTGAAGATTTAGGACCTTTATGGCAACAACTGTGTCTTCTGGCTCAATAGTTCCTTTGTACACAGAGCCAAAACTTCCAGATCCTATCAAGTTTCTTGTTGAAAACCCATCGGTTCCATAATGTAGGTTTTGGTATGAAACCTTGGCCAACTGGTCAATTGTTGGTGAATCAGAAGATGATTTCTTGCTTCTTTTTCTTATCCAATAGAAAGTAAGAATGAATGATAGTATGAGAAGAAAAGTAGCTACACTAATTATCACTGCTATCAACCTGAAATTGTGGTGTTTTGCATGTTTCTCACTTTTAACAGGGCAAGGCGGTAGATGCAGCTTTGAAACACCTCCACAAAGCTTGTTGTTTCCGGTCACTGTTAACTCACTTGCATTTCGAAAGACACCTTCAGTTGGTACCTCACCATCCAACATGTTAAATGATACATTCAAGTATTCCAAGAAAGAAATATTCTGCAAAACATCAGGAATTGATCCAGACAAGTGATTTCTTGATAGGTCTAAATGTCGAAGACCTTTTAGTGAAGTCAAAGAGGATGGTATGATTCCATGGAAGGAATTCCCCTGCAAATAAAGGTACTCCAAGCTTGAGCATTCTCCTATGGTTCCAGGAATATTATCATATAGTTGATTCTCAGAGAAATCTAGGACATCAACATTTTTCAATTGGCCCACTTCATTTGGTAGACTACCACTCAATGAGTTGTGTGACAAATCTAGTAAATTTGTTAAAGATGAAAGACTAAAAACCTCTGGGGGAATGGTTCCTCCAAGATTGTTTAGGGAAAGGTTTAGATATTGTAACTTTTGACAGTTTCCTATACTTGGAGGAATATTTCCTTCGAAGAAATTGTGTCCTAAACCCAAATGAAACAACTGACTGAGGTTGCCTATTGAGGTTGGTATATCTCCTGACAGCTTATTTTCACTTAAATCTAAAAGTTGCATATTCTGGAACTTCCCAAATGCTGATGGAATAATCCCTTCAAAGTGGTTACCTCCCATGTCCAAGAGATATAAGCTAATTAAATTTCCTAATTCTGCGGGAATTTTTCCTGATATTTGATTACCCCCAAGATATAGTTCATTGACATGGCTCGATAAATTTCCCAATGAATTTGGCAAATGACCTCCAAAATTATTTCCATACATACCTAAATGTTGCAACTTACTACAGTTTGTCAATGATTTTATAAACTCCAAATCCATGGTTGAATTTTCACCTAGATTATTTTGAGACAGACGTAGGAATTCAAGATCTTGTAACATCCTCAAAATTGGAACTTGTCCCACAAAATTGTTTTGCCCGATATCAAGTACTTGAAGCTCAGAAGCATTTGCAACGGAAGTGGGGATTGGACCTGAGATTTGATTAACGCCAATTCCAAAAAATTGGAGATTTGGAAGGGTGAAGAACATGTATGGTGGAAGAGAGCCGTTAAATTGATTCTCTGCTGCTGCGATATATGTCAGTGATGAGATATTGTAAAGACAAGAAGAAAATGTACCTGACATTTTGTTCGTAACCACTGATATAGCTGTCAAGTTTTTGAGGCGGCATATTTCTTCTGGAATACCTCCCTCTAAGTTATTAGGACCAATCGAGAGATCGGTTAGGGATGAAAGATTCCCAATGAATGGTGGGACTCCTCCGGTTAAATTGTTTGCCCCCACAAACAATTGTTGAAGCTTCTGAAGAGATACAACTTCAATTGGTATTTTTCCAATCAGATTGTTCCCAGGTAAGAATAAGACTTTGAGATTAGAGCAACTTGTTAAATTTGTAGGAATTTCCCCTGACAAAGAGTTATTGGTGAGTTTGAGTAGCTGCAGTTGTAACAATCGACCCAAGTCTTGCGGGATGTTTCTATAAAAGCTATTGTTTTCGAGGTTCAGGTTTATAAGAAAAGAGAGATTTCCAATGTGTGGAGATATGAATCCATGCAACTGATAGCCTTGCAAATTCAACTCAGTAACTCTTTGATGAATGGGGTTGCATGTGATTCCGTACCAGTTGCAGAAGTGTGTAGAACTATTCCAAGAGACCAAGATTCCATATGGGTCGTTGGATATTGATTCCTTGAATTTGAGCAATGCCAACTGATCAGTTTTATTTCCTGATGCAGAGGCAGTTGTTTCTGGGCCAGACCACAATGAGTTCAGAGTAAAGAGAAGAAATAGGTGAAGGCATGTAGAGCAAAATACAGGTAACATGAGAGAAAAAGGCTTCATTTTTTGGTTGAGGAAGACGAGATATTACTGGAAACACATAAGTGGGATACCTTTCTTGTGCTACTCCATGCACTTAAATACTGGATGCAACATAATTAGCACCGAAACAAATAAAAAAAATAAAAAATAACAGCCCTTTAAAGTCAAGTCAACTGATATGTCTCATTGCCTAACACACTAGAGATTTTATAATCTAGATAAGAATTGTGTGTGGACAAAGATGCATTTGGCACGGAGTGGACAAAGATTTTTTTTTTTTTATGATTCCTGAAAAATTGAATGTGATAATATATTTTTTTTTTTTTTTTTTGTGGTAAGCTTAATGTGGTAATTTTATTTATCCATATTTGACACGAAATTTCTAAATTTTTTTGAAAATTTGATTTTTTTGAGATTTGATTTTGCGTGTAAGTTTTTTTTTGAAAATTACATCCAAGAATATTATCCAAAAATTTAACTAAATTTTTCTTGATAATATCAACAAGGATTTGCAGTTTTCATTTAAATAAAAAATAAAAAAATCTTGACAATATCATGTTGTTTTATGAGATAGACATGAATTATTTTAATACACATCATATAATCATGTGTATATTGGTGGATAGTTCTTAGACCGAAAAACATTTTTTTTTCCTCCCATTACATGGTACTATCATATTTTTGAGGTAAAAATTGAAGATTTAAATGAGATTGCTTTAACCTTTAGAATTCTTGTCTTTTTTTTTACTTGTTTCAATTTCACCTGATGTAGTACATAGATAATCATGGAAATTGCTTACAACGGCTTCAAATCGAAATCAGAAGTTCCATGCCCTGTCTATATTTGCTGCATTACATGTACTTAATAGGTGTGAAGAGAAGAAAAAGGACAAGAAAGACGCAAACAGTTGGGGCCAGATCAATGGGAATTTAATAACCAATAACCCCAAAATTGGTACATTGACAATGATGACTTGTATTATTGCAGTTCTAGATTGAAAAGCTATGTAATATCAAACGTTGAGATTAATTAGATAAATTGTGAACGATTGAGTGACTAAGCAATTGAGAAAGTATCTGGTACAAACTCACAGACTTCAAGTTGGAACATTTGGCTCAAAAGTAAGTAGAACATCACATGTTAATCAAATAATAAGGCAATTCAATCAAAACATAGCATGTGGCATATGAATTAAATTAAATTTATGTTCTAAAATTAATTTTATGATAATTTATTAAGTAGTTAAGCGTATTAATATGAAGATATAGAAGAGTTTGTTTAAGTTTAGTGAATAAAACTTGGCCTTTTGTCTCTGCTGTCTTGATATCTCTCTGATTTTCCCTCTAATTTTGCTTTCTAGTCAGTGGTCAATGCTTCTAGTAAAAGTCTGTGCACGTTACCTTGACAATCGTTTCTTTTGGGATGGAAGACTACTGAAAGGTGAGGTTTACCGTTCATGCTACATAGACCAGCTGATATTTCTACGATAAGAAGTCATTATGTGGGCTCAAAGCATATTTGGTTGGTTCAACTTAACAAACAAGTCCAATTTTAAACAAATTGCAAAAGCGGGTGGAATATGCCAAGGACTCAAAATATTGTAGGGTTCGAGGGCTATTGATGCTTTGAAATGAATAGGTGGTAGCATGTTTGAATTCTCTCGTTACTTATAAGTTAAAGTAAAAAAAAAAGAGCTTAAAAATAACTGAGTATATATTTCAAGAAAATTATCTCTCTATATCTTTATAACTCTTTAGTAAACAAAAACACACATACAATTCAAGAGAAGCAAACGTGAACTTTCTTCATTATAAAAAAAGAGCTTTTCATTATAAGAATTTTTCCCAAGATCTGTTTGACCTAACCTAAGCTTATAAGTAGCTTCTAACTAAAAAAAGATGATCCAAACATGTACTTAGAATACCACACGCTAATCAAATAATACAACAATTCAATGAAAACATAGCATGTCATTTAGGAATTAATTTAAAAATTTATTAAAATTTAAATAGTTGAATGGATTAAATCTAAAAATACAAAAGAGTTTCTTTATATTTAACGAATAAAGCTCGGTCTTTTCTCACTCTTTAGTCTTCATCTCTGTTTTTTATGTAGTTTTGCATATTAGTCAGCAGTCATACCCCAGTTTATACTTTCCCTACCAAGTGAAGTCATGATATATTTGAAATTATTGGTTTTGATAAATGTCTATGCTTAACAGCTTCAGCACGGCTAGTACTTTTTTTTTTTTTTTTTTTTTTGTATTTTACTTTGATTAGACAATCGTTTCTTCTGGGGTTGTGGAAAATTGGAAGATGAGGTTTTCTCATAATGCTATGCCGACAAGCTGATATTGCTATAGAGAAGAGTCATTTATGTCACCATATCTCTGTTAGTGATTGATATGCTTCGAGTAATTTTCTAAGTTAAAAAGAGCAAGAATTTAATTTATTTTGAAAGAAAAAAGCTTAAATTTGTTATAAAGTTGACAAACCATATTCAATTCTCCTCTCATTGAATTTATGTTGTTTTTGTAGGAATAAGGACTAGAAAAGAATGTGTTATTAAGCACCAGAGAAAGCTGGCACGAGAAATGTCTCAAAAGACAGAGCTAATAAAATTACCTCACCAGTTTGCTCAAACGAGCAAGCAATTGAGCGAGCTGATAAAATTACCTCGCCAGTTTTTTCGAACAACCGAGCAATTGAGCGAGATATCAAGTTTACCTCGCCAGTTTGCTCGAACGAGCGCGAAACTGAGCAAGCAACATCGTAAATAGAAGCCCACAGATATCTTTATTAAAAAGGATGACTTAGGGTTATTCTATTCATTATCTTTTGGCTGGAGACTTTGGAGGAGATCAAGAAATCGAGAAAGTTCTTTGAGGCTTACGCTGAGAGCAGAATTTCAGATAAATTGAAGATTGAAGACCTCAGATTCTTCTTCTTCTTCTTCTTCTTCTTCTTTATTTTTTTCTTTCATCTTATGAATTTTTTTTGCTTTTTTGTTTTGATTAAGTCAGATGTGTCTGGCCAATTTCTATTGTAGTTAGGATTATGGATCCGATGTGAATGCTAGTTGTGGTTTAATTTGGTTTCTTTAATAAATTGTTTTAGTTGTTTGTGTTTTACCTTGCATGAATTTATATATCCTTGTATGAATTGATCACTCTCATAGGGATTTGAGGGTTAGGGCTCACAATAGACATAATGGGATTTTAATCCGGACAAGGGTAAAATACCAATTCTTGCATGATCTAGATATAGGATTACTTGAGTTGTAGACTGATGGAACCTATAATTTCAATAGCAAATGCACTGAGAAACAACAAGAAAATGGCAATAACACACCAATGGCAGTAAACGAAACAGAGCAACAAGGCTCTTCATCCTAATTACAAACTTAAACACTTAACAGTAACAAGAATTACAATGTAGAAAATAGGCACCAAAAAATCTCACTCACTCTCAAGCCAAATTTCCTAGGCTAAAGAGATCCTTTCCTAAAACCCCATTCCAAATATTCTGAATACATGAATAAAAAAAACCTCTCCCAAATGTCTATATATACTAATCATAACTAATGAGCTTGAATATTTATTGAAGGCCCATCATCATAGACTTCATAATTCATTGTATCTAATGCTTATTTTAATAGGAATCACTAAGACATTAAGATTCTAATTAGAGTAAAGGGTTAAAGTCATTAAGACATTAGGATTTAACCAACTATTTTTAGAAGATGAATTGTCTGAAATATCTAAGATAATTTAATATTGAAATTAAATTAAACAATTCTAGGAGGATCTGAGGTGAAATAATTCTTAACTGCATTTTTCATCTTTGATATTCTAAACTTAATTCTCAATTCTTGCATTCTTGCATGTTCTTGATTTTTATTACAATTAATTTTCATTTTATTTTAATTCAAAAATTATTCTCAAAAACCAAATCGAATTGTTCGGAATGTTCTTGATTTTTATTACAATTAATTTTCATTTTATTTTAATTCAAAAATTATTCTCAAAAACCAAATCGAATTGTTCGGAATAGTTATAATAGTACTTGGTGTATTAATTCTCATGAAATAATACTTTACTCGCTCAAAACATTAATTATCGAGCAATATTGATGAGCTTGTATTATGTGGCCATTGGCGCAAAAACGGGGTGAAAATTTGGCAGTGCGCATAACAAAACTGCTTACTCTATGAGTTAATATCTTTCTTTTCTTTTTTTGGAAAATGAGTTAATATCTTCAGCTTTTTATCAAGACTTCACTTTATATAGAACGCATAAACCAAGGCATGCGCATGACCACTGACTAATATGCAAAACTACAGAGAAACCACTGACTAATTGTTTATTAATCACGAAAAAATTCTTATGTTCTTTCAGATTGATTCATTAAGCTACTTAACTTTTATAATAAATTATTTTGACAACATAAATTTAATTTAATTTCTTGTGTGATTTGCTATATCTTCATGAATTGAAGTATTAGCATGTGATATTCTGCCTCCTTTTGTGACAAATTTGTCAATGTTTGTTTGCTACACATGATTAGTCTTTTTTGTGTTTTACCTAACAATCGTTTCTTTTGGGATGGAAGATGAGATTTTCTCCTAATGCTATGTGAACAAGCGGATATTGCTAACTTTTTTATTTATTATTATTAAGCGGATATTGCTAATTTGCTACAACAGGAAGTCATTTGTCAGTATGTGGACTTAATGGAGCCTTTCTTTTGTGTTTTCAATGTTTTGCATATGTTGACGAATGATGTTTCTCAGCAACTACGACATTGACAATTTTATATTTCTCTTCTCATGCTATAGAGACAAAAAGAATGTGGGATCCGTAGATTAGAAAAAATTATGTTTAGAATCCACGTTGGTACGAAAATCGAAGGGTATATAGGAAAATTCAAATTCTCATGTTAAATAAGAATTATAAAACCCTTTCAATAATGTAACCAAGTGTATTACTTTATTATTTTATTTCGTTTACTTCAAGAAGCTGCTGCGAAATTTCCATAGAGATTTATCTGGTATGATATGAGGAAAAGAAAAAATACCAAATAATTGTAGCTAGACGTAAAAATTAAGCAGTTGCGGATGAAAGTATCTATTCAATCATTTTTAATATATTTTTTTGGAAGTGATTTAAAATTTTAATTTTAAAACTCGTCCCAAATCGAAGTAATCAAGAAAGTTCGATACCGGATAATGCACCTAATTCAATTCACAAATTTAAGTGATCAAAAAATGTTATATATATTAATAATAATTTTATATTATATTTCTAAAAAAACATCGCTACTCTCTGGAATTTCCAGATGTAACGCAGTTAGAATATATTTGCACGCGCAAACAATAAGGAAAACTCATACTACATTTTTTTCTTATTTTTATTTATAAATGAGAATGGACAGACTTCTACAAGGAAAAATATTTCGATAAGGGATTACATGAATAGGGAAATATATCAAACATCTACTGACATTAATTGGGAGCAATAGTATGATGGCATCTCTATATCATGTTTTTTCTTGGATAACCTCTATAAAACTTCCGAAGGTAAGAAGCTTTTTATTAGATTAAGTTCCCTAGTGACATCAATCATATTCATTCTTTCTTACAAGGAAAAATATTTCGATAAGGGATTACATGAATAGGGAAATATATCAAACATCTACTGACATTAATTGGGAGAAATAGTATGATGGCACCTCTATATCATGTTTTTTCTTGGATAACCTCCATAAAACTTCCAAAGGTAAGAAGCTTTTTATTAGATTAAGTTCCCTAGTGACATCAATCATATTCATTCTTTCTTTTAGTGATTCCACAGAACAAGTTAACGCAAACAATTTTTGATACATATGGATAATTAGTGTGTGTGTGTCTCATTCTTTCTTTTAGTTAACGCAAACAATTTTTGACTATAACCTTCATAAAACTTCCGAAGGTAAGAAGCTTTTTATTAGATTAAGTTCCCTAGTGACATCAATCATACTCATTCTTTCTTTTAGTGATTCCACATTCTTTTTTTAGTGATTCCACAGAACAAGTTAACGCAAACAATTTTTGATACATAGAACAAGTTAACGCAAACAATTTTTTGATACATATGGATAATTAGTGTGTGTGTGTGAAGTTTATCAAAACGATTTTTGTGGTTTAGGAGGTGACCTCTCCTAGAAAAAAGGCCTTTATTCTGTTTTCTCCTGTTTTGTTTATGTACTCTCTTATCAATTGGTGCTTTCATTGAGTCTTTCTTTTCTTCCTTTCACCATGTTTTCATCCTTGATCTTAACCTCCTTAAACGATGCTCACTAGTGATTAGTTCAATCTATTTTTGCAGAGATGAAATTTGGTTTTGCAACGATAACCGCCATATGAGAGAATATGACGCGCATGCTCCAGAAATTGATCTATGAGCTGCATGCAGAAAACGCAACTATCAAGATTCAGAAGGCCTTTCGCAAATATTCATCGTAACGGGATGTTACAAAATTGAAATTAATTTGGGCGAGACAAAATTTGGTGTTGTCTCCACAACTACAATATCGTTGGAAGTCTCGGCAAAATTGATTCAACAGTCGAAAGAAAACCAACTGCTGATGGTGGATCCAGAACATCAAGAGGTAGTGGATTTTCTGAAGCACCCTGATAGAACCACTATGCGTATTTTTGCATATGATGAATACTCATCCAACCCCTTTGTGGACAATTTCAAATCTTCGTTAACCCATTTCATCTTTGAAATACCACTTGTTCTCCTCAGCTTGGGTAGGCTTGATGTGCACTTCGGTGACTGTCCCAATCTCAAAGTTGTGCGCCCACCTCCAGCAGATCCACCTAGGGAGCTTTCAAATTCTGACCTTTGTCATGTCATTCACAATTTGAATTCAAAGGCTAACCTCGTGCTCACGATCTTAGATGCGGGTGTAGGAGATATACAAATAATGGAACATAGATGTACATTTATAGAACACATTATCACAAGAAATACGTTTGTTAAAGGCAATATCGCCTCATTTCATCAGTTCTATGCATTCTATACGAAGGCAACAATAAAGAACAGAAGTGCATTCTGATCTTCTTTCACTTTCTATTCTGATACCAAAGATGGGGTGTGATTCCAATTATGTCGTATTACACTATTATTTATGTCTTCTTTGCATGTGATCACCAAGTTAAGGAACCTGACTTGTTTGATGATATGTTTGAATAGTGTTTGTGTCCTATTATTAATACTTTTAATAGGCTGTTGCATGGGATTTGCAAGCCAAGTCCAGATTCTTCCCTTATATACCTGAAGCGTTAAGCTTGTTGACTATGTCTCAATTCATCTCAAGTCTAAAGCTATACAACACTAGTATATGTCAACGGCCTAGGAAGGTTTATGAAGTGGTTTTCTTCCTTGCCCTTTATTGCATTTGGTTGGGCACGGGAGGATACAAACTATGCTTGCAAAGCTTTAAAGCTGATCCACTTGCTGATTGAAGACCTCTTAAGCATAATGGAATACATGTTTTGATGATGACAATGGGCTTACAAAAAGTCTCAAATTGAAGTTGGAGTTTAAAGACACAAGTGATTAGGTATTTTTAGAATATTGTTACACACAATATTATATCATATAGTATCTTCCTAAGCTCCAATACATATCATTACATTTCATGCATTTTATTTCATAGAAAATATAATGATTAATTTTGTTTGTTATGGTTAAGTTTTAAAATTTAAAACAATTAAGTAAGAATTAAAGGTTTAGTTAGAATTAAAAACTAAATCAATTAGACATTTAATATAAAAAGAAGGGTTTAAAACTTCTGCTGTGACGACAGAAATTTACTTCTTGTAGCAGACACAAGATTTCAATGGGACCCACCATCACAAAAAGAAAAAATAAATAAATTAAGCCAACTCAATTTTTCATGAATCTATAATTAGAGGAGTAAATTTTTGCTGTGACAGCAGAAGTTTTAAACCCTAAAAAGAAAGGACGTTACCTTTTCAATTTGAGTTTAATGAAAGCTGACGATAAAGCAATTAAAGTAGCTTTATACATTTGAAATGGAGAAATTCATCTGGTTACGTGAATGTAAAAATAGCTTTCTTTAAAAAATAATATATTATATAATAAAATAAAATAAAGGCTTAACTTGAGTTTTACAAAAAAAAAAAAAAAAAACCTGCACAAAAAGCAATTCTCTTTTAACACGGAAAAAGTACGCTCATCTCTTGTCATCCTCTTTGCGAAAATCTCAAAAAAAAGAAACTGAGACAAAACCCCATTCCAAGAAGTCTCTGATTCGAATAGTGCTTTCTCTCTCATTCGCATTCACTTCGCAGAAGATCTTGCTCATTTACTTTTCACATGTTCACTCTATGGTTGTTGAATCTCTTTGTGCATTAGAAGAATGTTCGATTCAATTGTTCTTACTGGGTATAAATAACGCCGATCTTTCTTGAGGGAGCAGTTTATACAAAATATTCTGGGGCTTCATTGTGGTATTTTCTTACCAACTCAAATTTTTTATGGATCTTTGATTTGAAGCATTTAATTTGGAATTTTCATATCTATTATTCATATGCTTTAAAGATTTTGAGTTGTTTAATTTGAATATTAAATTCTTGAGTTGTTCATTGATTTATTATTAAAATTCTGAATGTGATTTTTCTATTCCCATTGTGATATTTTTTGTTTAAATCAAATTTCTTGGTACTAATTGATTAGAAAATTAATTGTGTAATATCCAAGCTCCTTGAGCATTAATTTTAGAGATTTTGATACATATGTCATTGGATTAATTTTCTTCATATGGCATCAATTTGTGGAGCTTAGTTTGATATTACCTTGATATATTTGGTGTGATAAGACACTGTATTTTTGGGTTATTTCACTTGTTACAGTTCAGAAAAATTTTGTATTGACTGTTAAAGTGGAGTAGTTGCGTGCTGTAAATCTATCCTAGGTGTGTGGGTGCAACCGAGTGGGTTGGCGACCTTGTGCTTGGCTTGAGAGTGTGTCTCAAGGCCTGGAGCCTCAAGAATCCACCAGGGAGAGTGTAGGTCTTGTGTGAGAGGAGTTGGTGAACTCCGTAGGTTCGGCTTGAGAGTATTCTCAGAGCTTGGAGCAATGTAGGCACTAAGAAGATTTTTGATATTTTGTTTGATTGCCTGTATGACGCGTGTTTGTAAAACAGGTACACTTGTGATAAATAAAATATCTGCAGCTACTTCAATCTGGACGTAGCACCCTACTTAGGCTTAGTGGGTGTGAACTGTAAGAACCCGCACCGTTAATTAAGGTAATTAGTGAATTAATTATGATAATTAAAAAATGATTCCATAATTGACCTTAATAATTATTATTGGGCTTAAATAATTATATTGAGTGAGTAAAAATGCTGAAAGTCGCTTTTCGGAAGAAAAGCGCAGATACCGGTTCTGCTACTCGGTATAAATGCGTACCGGAAAAGTATCCCGGAAAATTATAACGAATGCATGATAATTACTAGAATATTATGTAGGACTTGTAAAACAAGTTTCAAGTCAAAATAACGTAATCTGATGCCAGAACTGATACTGGCTATGGAAAAGCGCGTACCGGAAAGGTGCTCCGAAAAATAAAATAAAAATATGACAAATCTTAAAAAAATGTGTAGGTCTAGATTCCAAAGTTTGAGATCAAGATCTTTTACTTTGCTATTAAGGCTAATACTGCGCGATTAGTGGCCTTGTGCCTATAAATAGACACACTAAGGGCACAAAACCCTAGGCATGCCATATTGAACGTGAGTTGAGAGGCTGCAGCTTTGTTTTCCTTCCTCCTTGGCCATTTTGCTTGGGAGAAACCACCAAGTTGTCACCTTTAGCCTTAATCCTTCCTCTTTTACCATGAACACACTTGAGTGAGTGCATTGTAAGGAGGTTGTGGTCTTGTGTTCTGAGGGTGTTGCTGTTGAGGGAGTGTTTGAGGGCTGTGGTGTTGTCTCCATGGTTATGAGCCATTTTTCATGCCATTAGAGACTCCAAGAAGCCTCCTTTGGTGCCAAGAACCAACCTTTGGTGTGGCATTTTTGTGTCCTTGGGTGTGCTGGACTTGTGTGCAGTATTGAGAGCTCCAAAGGCACCTTGAACTACTGACTAAGCTTGGGGTAAGTCACCTTAACTTGATCATGTGTTTTTATGGCTTAAAGGTGGTATCTTGGTATGTTAATGGGTTTAACATATAACCAACACGAGTATGAACCTAAAATAGATTAAAAATGCATGCTTTAACGTGTACATGTGTTAAAAGTTGGATCTTTGGGATGGATATTCACGAAATGCAGAAACTGCATTCTGTCGTGAGATATCCGGATATTTGTCGAACAGATATCCGGATATCAATATCCGGATATGGTATCCGGATATTGATATCCGGATATGGGACCTGTGTATCCGGATATGAGATATCCGGATATGGTCAGTATGATATCCGGATATGACATATCCGGATATGTCCCTTGAGATATCCGGATATCCTGGGTTTTCGAAGAACAGTAGTTGTGCTGTGTGAACAGTAAGCTATTGGGGGTTTGTGGACCCTAGATTAAGGAAGTTGAACTTCTGTAATTAATGAACTAAGTCAGAATCATATGATTAAGGGCTTATGGCTTTGTTGGAAGCCTTAAGACGTAAAACGTAAAGGAAAGGCGTAGTCTTTAAGTTGTATGCTTGTGATACATAAATATTGATGTATTATTGGTCCATATCAGATTGTGATACTGCTGTTTGTGGACTTGTGAGTGGTTGGACTCTTGGCTTGGATAGCTAGCTTGCAAGGTAAGCTTTCGTGTCCTCGGTTTAGCCATTTTGTTGTTCCACCATGTCCCATGGGGATGGGTTTATGCATGCTGTGTTACATGCTTTAATGTTTTGGAAATGCTGTTGAGCTATTTATATGCAATGTGCTTTTATGAGATGCATGTGGTGTCCACCTATACGGTAAGCCTGAGTATGTAGTACATACAAGATGGTGAGGCTGTGGGTGAGGTGCAGGTAGCGTCCATGTACTCATGTAGGTATAGACGTATTCCTACATTTCTCTGGCCAGTAGATTTTGATAAACACACATGGCATGATTAATTGCTGCATCGCATGATTTTGGAACTTATATTGTAAATACTGTTTTTGAACTTATATTACACATGTAAGTGAGCTTGGGGTGGAAACTCCTTGAGGACCCCTTGTCTTACTGAGATTTCTTGTTAGAGATCTCACCCCATGTTTGGGGACGCTTATTTCAGGATCAGGTAATGTTGAGGGCTCAGGTGGCAGGAGGCCAGAGCTGAGTTGATATTATGATATGCTGTTCTGCTGGATTGACTGCTGTTAAGTTTTCCGCTTTGTCTGAGTTATATGTTGAGACTGTTATTGGGCATTGTTGCCTTATTTGGTGAGCATGGGGTTTGTCCATGCCACGTGGTTTGACTATTGTCTTTTAATTCGCTGTTGTAATTAAAGTATCAGGATTTTGACCCAGGCTACGTATTGTAGTCCTGTGGCTTTAGATACTCACTTATTATTTATATATATGAGGTATTTCAGTTAGTGGTCTTGCAATTTACATACAGGCAGTATTTTATGAAATTGATTAAGTAATCAAGTTGGCTAAGGTTAATGACGTCATAATTGAATTAAAGAAAAAGTTATTCCGCATTTTTATTAAGCGTGGCTTAATACGATAGTGTGTTAACAATCCGGGTTAACACGGGCTGTTACATGAACCAGGATATATCGTGTGTCCCTTGTCTCTCTGATTTAATTTCTGAATATTTTGTTTAGAGACTGACAGTTACACTGATTCTAGTTTTAGAGAGCTATAGCACGTTACTGGTTCTATTATAATTGTTGTAGCGCTTAAACTATTTTCTGGTATTTGGAAATTAATCATTTTCTGTTTTAAGTAAGAAAGCTTGTTGCTGTGTTTGCTCTGTAAAATAAAAGGTCAGGTACAATTTCTATTGATATACATCATATAGAAATTATTTTGGGCATATAGGGACTTAAGATAAAATTAGTAAAATTGTTATAGTTGTCTGACTGTTATCTGAACTGAATTTATAAAATAATTTGATAACTGTCAATCTTGTTGAGTTGGTGTGGTGATTGAACTTAATAGTTCAACCTTGTCTAGACTTTACAGATTTAAGGATCTACTAAGAAAAAGTTTTTGAAAATCTTGGAAACACCTATTCACCCCCCTCTAGATGTTCTCCCGCATCCTCCTGTAAAGAAGCCACTT
This sequence comes from Gastrolobium villosum, assembly GCA_032173675.1. Lineage (NCBI taxonomy): Eukaryota > Viridiplantae > Streptophyta > Magnoliopsida > Fabales > Fabaceae > Gastrolobium > Gastrolobium villosum. The sequence continues at coordinate 27,612 of JAVKPL010002723.1, forward strand.
GCCCAACAATGATCACATGTAAGAAAGGAAGAAGAAGATGTCTTTCTTCAACTAATGGAACTTTGCACTTTTCTTTGGATTGCTGCGTAGTGCAACAATGGTTGTTTATGTTCAAGACTTTATCAACTGCGGGGCTGCTAGTCGTGTCCTCACTATTCTTATGACTCTCATTATCATGGCTTTCTATATGAGGAATTTTTTTTTTAATAGATACAGGAAGCCAAAAGGAATCCCTTTAATGCCAATTTTTCAAGTCCTAATTGCAGCCATAAGGAAAAGGAATTATCTTGTCCTTCAAATCCTGCTCTACTATATGAAGTCCCAAAGTTAGAGAAGCCTTATGGAAGACTTCTAAGCCATACTAGTGACGTGAATCAGCAAGTGTGCCGAATCGCGCAAGTAATAAAATGATAAGTAAAGTTCGTATCCACAGAGAGTGTGTCTAAATCAATTAAACTATTCTTTTTAAGATTAAATATTCCAAGAGGTTTTTGACACGAATGTCAGGATTGTGTGGGAATTTGATTTGTAAACTAAAACGTGTTTTTGGTCTTTTTGAATATTTAAGAATCCAACAAAATAAAAGTTTGGAAAGTTATGAGAAAAACGCTGCAGTTAGAGAACACTTACCGATGATCCCCACCTTTTACTCTGGATTAAGTTAAATATCAATATATATATCGTGAAATTAGATAATTATCAGATAAAAGTATCAGTAGGTAATTCTCAATCCCTTGAAGAATTAACCTTTTAATCTCATATAGAACCCTAATTCCTTGAGGTGTCCTATATGAGATCAAGCATAGAGATCGATAATTAAAACATCTACAATATGAATCATGTCTATCCCTAGATCATGTTCATACCGTCGTTCTATTCACTTTCTGGATTAAAGACCGCAGATTCCTCTTGTTGGCCCTAATCCTCAGATTTATTATCAATTACTAGATTGATCGGATCTAATAACAACAATGACAATACGATCAGAATAGAACGAAATTCAAAAGATAAATATATCAATAAAAACTCAATCCATTGTATCAGGGGGTTCACAAGGGTTCGTGACCCTAACCACAACAAAGAGGTTCTAGCCAACTATTATCATGGCTAAAATCCAATATTCAAATAAAAACATCCAAATACAAGAACTACAGAAAGGTAGAAGAAGAGGTTCCTCTCCCAATCTCCAGAGCTTCCGCCTCCGAATGACCTAGAATTTGTTCTGAAATGAAAAGTGTGTCTTTAGGGTTGCCTTGTGCCCTTTTTATACACCTCAGAATTCTCCTTTCCTCGCAACTGACAGCTGTCCATTTCAACCCTACGCTTGGAGCGCAGGATCCACGCTCCAAGCGTGGAGCTTCTGCCTATTTTCTCCTTGTCTACGCTTCAAGCGTAGGGTTCTACGCTTGAAGCGTAGACTCACTGTACGTCTTGGGTCTTTTCCTACGCTTCAAGCGTTGAATTGAACGCTTGAAGCGTGGAGCTTCTGTCTGATTTTCTTCCTGCTCCTTTATTTGTCCTTTTTCTCCTATAAACATGAAGAATTTGAGTGAGAGAGTGTCTGACAATTTTTATTCAATAATTTCACCACATATACACCTTTATACACAGTTTTAGATCTGATTCCATACTTTTTTTGATCTATAAAAGTATATATGCTGGGAGCATATCAACTAGTAGGCTTCGATTACATGGCAAGGCTGTAATTATTGAAGAGAAATATATTGAGTAGAAAGGCAATCCAAGGAGATTTGCAACAGTGACAAAAGTGGAAGAGACCAAGCTTATTCTGAATATAGTTCCCATATGTCTAACTTCATTAACGATGGGAGTATGTGTAGCACAGGGCTCAACACTCTTTGTCAAACAAGCAGCTTCTATGAACTTAAAAGTAAGCGACAGTTTCAACATCCCACCAGCTTCCATTGGCTCTGTTGCAGCTATTGGTACCTTAATATTTGTCCCAATATATGACAATATTATTGCTTCAATTGTGAGGAAAGTCACTAGTAATGAAAGAGGCATCAATATCCTTCAGAGGATTGGCATTGGCTTGACATTCTCAGACATGGTTATGGATGTTGCGACCTTAGTAGAAGCAAAGAAACTAAGAATGATTGAACATGAAGTCAATATAGTTGGGGAAACAGTGCAAAAAACTATGAGTGTGTTCTGGTCGATACCCCAGTCTTGATTATTGGCTTTGGAGATTCATTTTCTCTAGTTGGTTTGCAAGAATATTTCTATAACCAAGTTCCTGACTCCATGAGAAGATTGGGAATGGCTTTATATCTTAGAGTTATTAGGGTGGGAAGCTTCTTAAGCAGCTTTCTCATCATCATTGTGGATCATTTCACGGGGCATAATGGTAAAAGTTGGATTGAATATTGGCAAGTTTACCTATCCACCTTGAGGACAAGGTGTTTGTTAAGGGGTGTGGAATAATACATATGTATAATTAGTATGTTGTTAGACAAATGAGGGATGTTCTGGTTTAATAAATAGTGTTGTAATGGAAATGAATAGAGGGTTGTTAGTTGGTGTGACTAGTTGCATCTGGTTATTAAGTTGTTATCTTTTGTTTTGCCTTGTTGTGTGGCTTTACGCGTGTATTTCCTGTTGGTAAATGTTGGGTGCTTTCTGTTAGTAAAAGTGTGTGCGTTGTATAAAAACCGAGTTTCCCACTTGAATAATATCAGAGAAGTTTATCGAAACCATTTTTGTGGTTTAGGAGGTGACCTCCCCTCTAAGAGAGGCCTGTATTCTATTTTTCTCCTGTTTTGTTTATCTGCTCTCTTATCAATTTTCTACATTAGGATACATAAGTCTAAGGTTCTCACTGTCAGTAGCGTTCTCTACATCGGTGAGAATAGTCAGGTCCACAATCTGCAAAAGGTGATTCGAAAGTGGAATTTTAACATAATTATGAAGATTGTCACCATCTCTAAACATTTCATCCTTGGTTCTTCTTAGTGGCGTAGCCACTTACAAACCAGCAGGTGCCAAGGCACCTGCTTGGTTTTTTTTTTTTACTTATTTATATATATATATATATATATATATATATATATATATATATATTATGGGTTTAGCAGATATAAAGTGACTGCACCTAATGATTGGTGCAGTCATATAAAACTACGTCGTTTTATAATGTGAAAGCATTGAATATGAGAAATAATAACTATGCAAAGGTGGAAATAAATATACAACATTAAATATGGGGAATCATAAACATACAAAGGTGAAAATGAATATATTATTTTTATTTTTTATAATTAATTTAAAACGCGAACTTCCTCTTTTCCACCCAAAACGACGTAGTTTTTATGTGACTGCACCAGTGTTTATATACAGTCACATTACAAATCATTTTGCCATATATTATATAATTAATTATAATTAACCAAGATAAAAGTAATAATTTGGCATCACCTAAATAGAAAATCAAATACTCAATATAAAGTAACAATAAATTATCTAAATGCAAACAAATAATAAGGAACATGTATAGTATGCTTATTTTTGTGTTTTATCTTTTTTTATTTTTTATCCTGAATATTTTTTTTCTGCTTTATTCTAATCAGTTATGTTATTTATTCTTACTCCTATTATTTAAAAAAAGACTTCTAAACTTAATCACAAAAATCATTAGTTAATCTATTTCAAAATTTGGGCCCAAATAAACCCATTTAAAGGTAGGGAAAAAGGTTTATCCTTTTAAAGGACACAAGGTTGTATCCTTTTAGTTTTTGACACTATATCTTACCGGTAAAATATAGTTATAATATGAAAAATTATTTTTTTTTCTATTTCCTCAATCATTTCAGCTGACGTGCAGAGAGAAAAAAAAATAATTTTTCATGTTATAACTATGTCTTATCGATAAGACATAGTGTTAAAAACTAAAAGGACACAATTTGTGTCCTTTAAAAGGACAAACACTTAACCCTTAAAAATAACAATCATGAAACCAAATGTATAACAGGACTACAATTACGGAATATGAAGGTCCATTGAACTATTGTGTTTTGGGTTATTGCACACACAAAGAATAGTTAAAAACTTAATTCCCAAATGTGAGAACTTTCCATCGTGCTTATGGCTGTTCTCTATTGTGAGATATTGAAAATTTAAGGAAAAGAGATAATGAAAGAGGAGACGAAGGACAATGCATATTATACATATAATTATGATATTTGTGTGTTTTCATATGCTTAAGATAATGTTTGGTTTATTACTTATTATGTTGTGGGAAGAAAGTGAAATACTTATGTTTAAAATGTTTACCGAAAAAATTAGTGCATTTTTATATGTTTGTTTTCATATATAATCAACGACAATTGTTCATTTGAATTTTCAATATTATGTGACATTATTTAATAAATAATTTAGATAAACATGCTAGAATTCATGATAAATTTTTTCCCTAATAAATTTGTGTAATTATAATAAATATTTTAATAATTTAATATATCAAAATTTTTGGCACCACCTAAAAATTTGAGGCCGGCTCCGCCACTAGTTCTTCTTCCAGTTAATATTTATAAAACTAGAATTCTGAAGCTATACATATTGCCTTCAATTAACACCTCAAAGACCCATTCTATACTCTGAAATACATAATCCAAATCAACTAAATTAGTTAAAGTTATCATCAAAATATTAACAAAAAAAGTCAAAAATATAAGAGCTAAAACTTGAAACTAAAAGACTTCACAACTTAACCAAACAATATTAGGGTATACTTGGAGGAGCATAACCAACCATCCCCTTTATTCCAGTTGTGCTACTTTGCATCAGAGAGACTCCAACACTTGAGAGCAATCTTGCTAGGCCAAAATCACTCACATGAGCTACCATGCAACCATCAAGAAGAACATTACCAGGCTTCAAATCACAATGAATGATAGCTTGCTTACATTCGTATTGAAGATAATAAAATGTTGAAGCAATGTCACTAATAATATTTAACCTTTCTTCAAGGTTCAATGATCTAGGCTGATCTGCAATTTCTGCTACTAGATGCGGCCAATTTTCTAAGCTTCCATTGTCATGTACTCAAAAACAAAAGCTTTAGAGTCTGTTTGATTTGTGTTTTACAAAACTGTATATTGTTTTTAAAAACAAAAAAACATGTTTGATACTTGATGTTTTGTAAAAAAAAATTTAAACACAGGTTTTCTTTTTTGGTTTTTAAAACAGAATTTACATAACACCTTTTAGGTGTTTTTGTTCTAGTTTTCTATTCTTTTTTCTTAAACTAAAAAAAAGGGAGAACATTCACTTCTCATTAATGGCAAGACTGTAAACAATTATACATTAGAAATCTTTTACTCTTTGGACTCTTCCATCGTGAATGTTCTACTCTTCTATAGAATCCTCCTTCCACCTGCATCTCAGTCTCATCTTCACATCTTCGATTTCTATTTCATCTTGGGTTTGAACTTTTTCTTTATTATCTTTTATTTTCGTTTTTACTTGTTCTTCTTCGTCTCATTCTTTTTGTTTATTTTCTTTATTGGTCGCTGGTGATAGCAGCTCGCCCCTCTAACATCGCCGACTGCAACATTCGCGACGACACAGGAACCATATAAATAGCTTGATAACCAATCTGTGGTGCATAACAGATTTTGAATTAAAATCGGTTTCAAATCAAAACCGGTTATGAATCACAAATCGGTTATAAACTGATTTGGACAAATTAAAAACTGATTTTTATAAAAAGGGGTTCGATTTAAAATTCAAACCGTTTAAAACTGGTTTGTTTCGATTTTTGATAATAATCGAACCGAATGCACACCCCTGGTGTTGAGTAGTGGAAGAGAACCCACCCAAAAAACTAAATATAAACATGGAAGAGTATGCGACTGCAGTCATTTATTTTACCTGGATAGTGAACAATAAACAATTATATATTCATTTGTTAAGTAAAGATGTTACAATAGCAACTCAGTTTGAGAACTTACTTTTGATGCTAAGTTTGTGCATTTTCATGTATATTTTTTTATCTATGGGATCATCAGAGAGAAAAAGCTGAAACAAATGATGTGGGTCACATATTTTATAAAACAAAAAAAAAATTTAAAATTAGTGGGCACGCAAAACGAACTGTCTACAGGAAAAAAAATTTGTTTTCTGCCGCAGAAGACTATGATTTCCGTTTATCTATAGAAAAAGTTGGCGGCTAGGATTTATCATCAACGGTGTTAATTTTTGTTTATTTGTCAAATTGCCTCCTATTACTCATCTCTGTTTCTCATTTGAAGGATGAGCTCAAATTGGCACTATTGAAAACACCAGCTGGCGAAAATCTTTTCCTTGATCGGGTATATTTGTTTTTGACAATTGTTGTTTTTCTTTTCTTTTTGGTTTGTTTTCTTGATTTCATTCAGTCCTTTTTGTATTAAGGAAGTCAACAGTAGCTAGATAGCAGTAGCAGTAGTTTGTAAATAGTGAGTGTTAGAGGAGTTGTTAACAATTGGTTGTTCGGTTATGAGATGCTGATGTGGCATATTGTAAAGGGTTAGTTAGCAGAATAGGTTAATAAAAAGGAGTTTGTGATTCAATGGGGACATATAAGATGCTGCAATTGGAAGACAAAAAATTGCTCATTAACTAGCAGATGACAATTTTGAGGGCACCAATTATCCATCTTTCACTTTGTATTTTTCTTCTAAAATTTCTTCAGAGTTTCCTATGTAACATATCAGGCTGTTCTAGACCTATGGATGCTAGAACTAGTCCATTATGCTATGTGAACAACAAACTACGGTGCTTTTTATATTGTTCCTTTTGTAGTCTTGTATTGATCAGTCCTTTACTCTTGTAAATCATGATTGCCACACAAACTTGAATAAAGCTCATAAATTGTTATGAAAAATTGATTTTCTTTCATAACTATCATTTGAGTAAAACTCTTTGAAAATGTATTTTTTTCTTTTATTTTTTTATAGAGATATTGAAAGATGCATCTTATGGATTGGCAAATTATTTCACTATCTTATTTTATATTGTTGACTTTACTTGGTAAAGCCAAGGTTCGTCATATGTTATAATGTTCTATGTAGAGCTTCTCCCTCCTCTGCCCAGTAAAAAATAAAATGCTGGGGTTACCACAGATATACATGCTTTAAAGAAGATATAGCTGGATAGATTTTTATTTAATGCTGTTCTTCCTTTTTAACTTGTTCAATTGAGTGCACTTATTGTTGATACTCTTGGGTCTTGGCCAGGTATTTGATCTCTTTGATGAAAAAAGAAATGGTGTTATAGAATTTGAGGAGTTTGTGCTTGCTTTAAGTATCTTTCATCCTTGTGCTCCTCTGGAAACGAAAATTGATTGTAAAACGTCATTAAGTTTTTTGCAGTTGTACTTATTTTATCCATTTTAATGCTATTTATAGTAACAAAATATGCGCTTGCAATTTCTCATGTTACATGAGAAATGCAAGTTTCCTACGGAGAGAGAAAGAGATATGGAGTCCACTTTAAAGAAAAAAATAAAAATAGAAGAGTGATTGAGACGGACGTCGAAGTGAGAGCGGTAAGAGAAGAGATTTCTCATGCAACATGAGAAATCTTTTTCCCATAAAATATATGTTGTCTTTCCTTCCTGGTTTGCTTGCAGATGCTTTTAGATTGTATGACTTGGGACAGACTGGATATATTGAGCGGGAAGAGGTTAGTATCTTGGCATGTCCAGGTTTTGAAGATCTCATTGGCTTAACTTTTTTCGTTATCATAGAACAATAATGCATGAAGACAATGTTAACGGATATAATTCAATAACAGTTTGATATGACAAGTTCAAAAATAATGTGGTGGTTTTGGTTTCTGTTTGTCAAATCCATGAAAGATCATATGTCATTGAATGAGATATAAAACTAATAAAATAACCATGGAGATGTCTGATATTTATTTCCCTGGACACTTTTTGATTTATTAATGTTTGTAACTGTTTTGTCAACTTGCAACTTTTTCCAGGTTAGCCAAATGGTGGTTGCGATTATGTCAGAATCCGGCATGCATCTGGAAGATGAAGTTCTCAAAACCATTATTGATAAGGCAAATGCTTGTAGTAACTTTTTTATTTTAGTTTTTGCTTCTGCTTTGATTTGATTTGAATCCATACCTTTAAAAAAATAATTTTTGTAAGAGAAATATAAAACTATTAATATGACATTTACCTAATAGCTTAAGCTTTGGATTTTATTGGTTGCATTACAGACATTTCATGATGCTGATGCTGACAAGGACGGCAAAATTGTTAAATCACAGGTCCTCTAATGGTGTTTCTCACAAACACTCAAACACACAAGCAAGTCTCTGAATATACCTCTTTCTATTTCTGTTTATGCCAAGCCACTTTACAATGGTTTACATGGTGCTATTTAAAAGCATTAGCAAATGACTAATAACCAACTTAGGAAAACTAAACATAATAAAGACTACTTCATAAAAACTCTAAACTCATTAAAGTCCACTAACAAATTCCTAAGGACACATCCCTTCACCATAAGACTCTTCATTTTCTATTTTTCTTTTAATTAAATAAAGTTTAAACCAACAAAACTCCCCCTTAAACTTTAATATCTCTACCGTCCTTCATTCCCATCTTCTTCTTGCAATTCTCAAACAATAACGTCGGCAGAGGCTTTGTGAAAATATCTCCAACTTGATCTCGGCTTGCAACATGAGTGAGCTCCACATTTCCTTCTTTGACTTGATCTCGGATGAAATGGAACCTGACATCAATATGCTTACTTCTTTCATAGTTGACCGGGTTCTTTGCTAACTCGATCGCAGATTTGTTGTCAACTCGGATTTCAGTTGAACCGACTTGCTCTTGCTCCAACTCGCTCAATAAATTTCTCAGCCAAATTGCATGACAAACACACCAGGAAGCAGCAACGTACTCGGCTTCGCATCTAGATAAAGTCACAATAGGTTCCTTCTTTGACACCCACGTGAATGCCGTGTTTCCCATGAAAAATACATAGCCAGCCGTGCTCTTCCTGTCATCAACATCTCCGCACCAATCACTATCCGAATATCCTGTCAGTTTGTGCTTCTCCGTCTTCGAGTAATGAAGTCCTTGCGAGATTGTTCCATGAACATATCTTAAAATTCTCTTTGCCGCCTTCCAATGAGTATAACTCGGCTCTTCCATAAATCGGCTTATTATTCCAACACTCAGATACAGATCCGGTCTCGTACACGTCAAGTACCTCAGACTTCCAACTAGACTCCGATAAACACTCGGATCTACCTTTTCACCTCCATCATATCTTGAAAGTTTAACACCGGGTTCCATAGGGGTTGAAACCGGGTTGCAATTACTCATTTTAAACTTCTCTAAAATTCCTTTTGCATAGGCTTCCTGAGAAACGAAAATCCCAGATTTGTCTTGTCTGACCTCCAAACCAAGAAAATATTTCATCAGACCGAGATCCGTCATTTCGAACTCCTCCGTCATTTTATTCTTGAAATCTTGAATCATCCCTTCATCATTACCCAAGAAAATCAGATCATCAACATATAGAGCAACAAGTAGAATTTTACTTCCCTTTTTCTTCACATAGAGTGCATGTTCATACGGACATTGTTCAAGTCCATCTTTCTTGAAGTAATTGTCAATTCTTGTGTTCCAGGCTCTTGGGGCCTGCTTCAACCCATACAAAGCTTTCTTCAGTCTCAACACTTTTCTTTCTTGTCCTGCTTTCATAAATCCCGGAGGTTGTTCCAGATACACCTCCTCTTCGAGTACTCCATTTAAGAATGCCGACTTCACATCCATCTGATAGATCGGCCATCCGAACTGGGCTGCTTGAGAAATTAACAGCCTGATAGTCTCCATTCTTGCTACGGGTGCGAACACCTCGTCATAGTCAATGCCGGCCTTCTGCCTATACCCTTTCGCCACCAGCCGGGCTTTATATCTTTCGATCTCCCCCTTAGCATTCATTTTCTTTTTATACACCCATTTCACACCAATGGGCCTACTTCCTTTGGGTAGCTCGGCTAACTCCCACGTCTTGTTCTTTTCTATTGTTTTAATTTCCTCCTCCATGGCTGATTGCCATTTCACATTTCGAATTGCTTCTTCAAAACTCACTTCCTCAGAGTCTGCTAACAAACATATCAGGTGTGCTTCACTGGTGGAATCATACAGATCTTGTAGACTCCTCATCCTTGGTTGTCTCAACTCTTCTTCACCATCAGAAACTTCAGGATTTGCAGGGATATAGGTCGAAGGTTGTTTGACCTCAATTGATCTATTTCCGGGTTCCACATTGTCCCCTGATAGACTGTTCCAGTCCCAAGCATCTTCTTCGTTCACTTTCACATCTCGGCTAACCAGCACCTTTTTACTAACGGGATCCAACAACTTGTATCCCTTTGTCTTCTCATCATAACCAATAAACACAAACTTCTTACTCTTATCATCTAGTTTTGTCCTCAACTGATCCGGTATGTGTGCATAAGCAACACTCCCAAAAACTCTAAAGTGACCCACTGAGGGCTTCAATCCGCTCCATGCTTCTTGCGGAGTCTTGTCATTCAAATTTGAATGTGCACATCTGTTCTGCACATATACTGCACATTGTACAGCTTCTCCCCAGAACTCTTTTGGCATGTTTTTCGTCTTTAACATAGATCGGACCATATCCAGGATAGTCCGGTTCTTTCTTTCAGCTATTCCATTTTGCTGGGGCGAGTACGGTGCGGTCAGGAACCGTCTTATCCCATGTTCTTCACAGTACTTCTTGAAAGCTGTTGACACGTACTCCCCACCTCGGTCTGAACGGACCGACTTGATGTACCTCCCAGTACCATTTTCTATCATCACTTTAAAGCTCCTAAATGCCTCTAGCACCTCGGATTTTTCTTTCAAAAAATACACCCAAGTCTTTCGACTAAAATCATCAATAAATGTTACAAAATACTTCTTACCACTGAATGACCCGGGAGTAATAGGTCCACACAGGTCGGTATGAATTAATTCCAGAGGCTGCCTAGCTCGGTATCTCGCCATCCTTTGGAATGGGCTCCTCGCATGTTTTCCCAATACACAGTCCTCACAAAAATTTCCTTCAGAGTTAATCTTTGGCAGTCCCACCACCATGTTCTTCTTCATCATCTCGGTCAGACCACCATAATTAAGGTGTCCAAACCGTCGATGCCACAACGACATTTTATCCTTCACCTCGGCTTGCAGACAACCGACCTCCATACTCCTCAGGCTCAATTTGTACATTCTATTTTTCTCCATCTGAACTCGGGCTATCAGACGCCCTTGTTTGTCTTTCAACAGCAGAACTCGGTCTGTCATTAGAACCGAGTAGCCTTTCTCCATCAATTGTCCAATGCTCAGAATATTGCTTTTGAGCTCAGGCACGTAATACACATCCCGAATTGTACCAATTCGTCCATCTTTTTGCAAGAAACAGATCGTACCTCGGCCTTTCACATCAATTTTGGACGCGTCTCCAAAAGAGACATGTCCAGCTTCCACCGTTCTCAACTCCTTGAACAAATGTTTGTAACCACACATGTGATTACTGGCACCAGTATCTAGGTACCACTCCGACTCAACCTTCGAGCTAGTTTCACCATGTGCTAACATCAGAACTCCATCTTTTATTTCTCCTTCTGCAGTGAGGTTTGAAGCCTCGTCAACTCTTCTTTCATCACGGCAATCCTTAGCGAAATGCCCAACTCGGCCATAGTTATAACACTTGTTCGAGTTGCAGTCTCTTGAATAATGTCCATACTTCCCACATTTGTAACATTCCACGTTTGATTGGTTTGTCCATCGGCCTCTTCCACCTCGACCACGTCCTCTACCTCTCCAATTTTGTTGACTCGTCTCAGCTCTTTCTTCATGTTTCACTTCCTGACCTCGGCCACGTCCACCTCGTCCATGACCTCTACCTCGGACATTCTGAGAGTAGAGTGCCTTTTCATCCTTGATATTTGCTTTTGACTGAAGTGCTTGCTCCAGTGTCTCTTCTTTCTTCTTTTTCTTGCGCTGTTCATGCGCCTCAAGAGAACCTGCTAGCTCTTCAACAGAGAGCATAGCTAAGTCCTTAGACTCCTCAATTGCATATACCACGTTCTCGAAGTCGTCTGTCAACGACCTCAGAATTTTTTCAACGACTCTGGAGTCGGTCAACACCTCTCCATTTCGTTTCAACTGGTTCACCACGGTTTGAACCCGGGTGATGAAGTCCGACACTCCTTCGGTTTCCTTCATCTTTATCCCCTCCAACTCTCCTCTTAGAGTTTGAAGTCGGACCTGCTTCACACGGTCCGCGCCTTTGTAAGTCGTCTCCAATATATCCCACGCTTCCTTTGCCGTCGTCGCACCTCCAATCTTTTCAAGACCACCGCTTCCTTCAACGGCTTGAAACATCATAAATAGTGCCGCTGCATCCTTTGATCTCAACGTACTCAATTGCTTGAGTTGATTTGCTGAAAATCCTTCCATTGTATCAGGTTCTACAAACCCATTTTGCACCAACCCCCAACTATCATAAGCTCGTAGAAGGGCCTTCATTTGGATACTCCAGTTTTCATAGTTCACCTTTGTCAGGCGGGGCACTGGCAGACTATTACTCATATTTTCCATTGGCTCGAGCTCTGATACCAATTTGTTAAATCACAGGTCCTCTAATGGTGTTTCTCACAAACACTCAAACACACAAACAAGTCTCTGAATATACCTCTTTCTATTTCTGTTTATGCCAAGCCACTTTACAATGGTTTACATTGTGCTATTTAAAAGCATTAGCAAATGACTAATAACCAACTTAGGAAAACTAAACATAATAAAGACTACTTCATAAAAACTCTAAACTCATTAAAGTCCACTAACAAATTCTTAAGGACACATCCCTTCACCATAAGACTCTTCATTTTCTATTTTTCTTTTAATTAAATAAAGTTTAAACCAACAAAAATAAGTAAAGAAGAATGGAGGGCATTCGTTCTTCGTCAACCGGGAATTTTGAAGCACATGACTCTTCCTCATCTGGAGTAATTTACTTCCATGCCTTGCCTCTTTCACTATTATCTCTCACCTTCATATTTGATTTCCCATCATGTTTTAATCATCTGTTAACCAGAAATTAAAATATCGGAAAATAGACAAAAGAAATTGACAATTGCTAAATACTCTAGTTCAGTGGTTAGAAAAGTCAACTTCCAGTCCATAAGCTGACTTGGGTGATTTTAATGTAAATCGCTGTTTTTTCAGCTATCCATCTCTTTCTCTTTGTTTGGTGCTTCATTCATAACCTCAATAACAATGAACGGAATTATCTTTTTACATTTCTTATCTTCATTAACATCTCTGTTGTGCATGAAATTCTATGGTCTTCTTCACTAAATTTCAAATCGTTAGGTTGTTATACAGTATTACCATCTAGCAGTTTATATCCTCCTCCACCTGTCTTCTAACATGATAGATAGCTATAGATTCCATCGACATGTTCATATTTTGTTGTAGTCTTCATCCAGTAATTTCTAAGAGTAATAATGCACTCGGATCTCAATCTTGATGTGGATTTTTTCGTGCATTTAAACAGGATGGCTCACTTTCATATTGTAAAAGGATGCCTTGTCTTAAGATGTTTATATGCATATCAAACTTGAATTGTATTTTATTTTAATGGTTTGCATCAGTCTGGAACTGAGTTGAGAGTTTTTGCTTTTTGTATTGGTCATTGTCCAGAGAGATAACCACATTATTTACCAGCTTCATTTTCAACACTGGAGTTGATGATTCAATTTGGCAACATCCTGGCAACCATAAATATTAAGTGGAAGATGAATCTGTTACGCCAAGGGCTGCTAATAGTGTAAGAGGTAGATTCTTATAATTCTGTTCTCCCAACGATCATTCCAACAAGAGAAAATTTATCGGAAGTGGCCGACTAAATCCCCTTCATAAGTAATTTCCACAAGAAGTTTCATTAACAACTGTCAAAAACTAATACATGTGTAATTCTCTTTTTTCATTCATTCGTTCGCTCATTCATTCATTTCATTCGTTCACCTCTTCAATTGAGGTGCATAAATACATAATTCATAATAGACTACTGTTACACACTTAAAAGAAATACCGTTACACACTTAAAATAAATACCGTTACACACTTAAAACGGATATCGTTACAGACTTAAAATAAATACCGTTACAGACTTTCAAATTTAAACTTCCTAATCTAACACTCCCTCTCAAGTTAGTGCTTGGATGTCAATCAATGTCTAACTTGCTAATTACTTCTTCAAACACTCTTCCAGAAACCGCTTTGGTCAGTACTTGTAACATCTCGGGCACTGACGAGGGCGGGGAGTGATTGCCGGTGCGCAAGGGCACGGACAAGGAGCGGCTCCTGGCAGGCTTCCAGCGACGGGGTTACATGAATGAATCGAATAACACTGGAAAGAGAGGGATTCCAGAGACTGTGCTGGTATGGGACAATACAGTTGGGAATGACTTATAAGAATTAATTGGTACTACCTATACTAACAAGATGCATCTACTTTTCGGTAGCCCAGATCGGAAGAACTCCACAGTTAAGCGTGCTTGACTTGGAGCAATTCTGGGATGGGTGACCTCCTGGGAAGTTTTCCCGGGAAGTGTGCGAGTGAGGACAAAGCACGCTGAAAAGTCTCGTGTTAGTGTGTGGGGACAGTCGTTAATCCTTGGAAGTTGCCAGGCGTTACAAGTGGTATCAGAGCAGGGCCTCTCATCCAGTACGGTGTGGTTCGAGGACGAACCAGGCGGAAGCTGGTGGGCATGTAACATCCCGGGCGCTGACGAGGGCGGGGAGTGATCGCCGGTGCGCAAGGGCACGGACAAGGAGCGGCTCCTGGCAGGCTTCCAGCGACGGGGTACATGAATGAATCGAATAACACCGGAAAGAGAGGGATTCCAGAGACTGTACTGGTATGGGACAGTACAGTTGGGAATGGCTTATAAGAATTAATTGGTACTACCTATACTAACAAGATGCATCTACTTTTCGGTAGCCCAGATCGGAAGAACTCCATAGTTAAGCGTGCTTGACTTGGAGCAATTCTGGGATGGGCGACCTCCTGGGAAGTTTTCCCGGGAAGTGTGCGAGTGAGGACAAAGCACGCTGAAAAGTCTCGTGTTAGTGTGTGGGGACAGTCGTTAGTCCTTGCAAGTTGCCAGGCGTTACAGTACTCAATACATCTGTCAACTGATCTTCAAGCTGAAATGAACATCAGCTAAGGAAGGAAGGGCTGGGATGGACATCAGCCACCAAATATAAAAGGTGTCGGGATGGACATTAGCCACCAAATATAAACGGTGCCAGGATGGACATCAGCAAAATCAAATGTTCTGGAATGAACACCAGCAACATGAACCATGCTCCCCCTAAATAGGAAGCCAAAATAAAGGCAAATAATGGCAAAAATAAATCAAATACAAGGCAAATCAGACTTGAATAACACCACAAACATATATGGGAATAAAATAAAATTGGCCAAATACAAAACATAAAAGAAAATCAAAATAAAAATAATAAATCACCGAAGAAGATGAAAACACGGCCAAATCAAACTTGGAAGTGGTTCGGTTCAAAACTTGTTCGGTTCGGTTCGAAAATGGTTTGGTTCGGAAGTGGTTCAGTTCGATTGAAAATGATACGGTTCTGTTCGAAAACGGTTCGGTTCGGAAATGGTTTGGTTCGGTTCAAAATGGTTTGGCTCGGGAGTGGTTCGTTTCAAAACTAGTTGTCATGGCCAAATCAGACTTGGAAGTGGTTCGGTTCGAAATTTGTTCGGTTCGGAAGTGGTCCGGTTCGATTGGAAACGGTACGGTTCGGTTCAAAAATAGTTCGGTTCGGGAACGGTTCGGTTCGGTTCAAAACGGTTCGATTTGGGAGTGGTTCGTTTGTTGTTCGAAGTGGCCTTTCTCACCACAATGAGAGCATGTGTACGAAGGCTTGTCATTATGGTTGCGGCCAGAAGATGGAGAAGGTTCTGAGCGAGGTGGATGTGTGAGAAGGACAGCACCATCACTAGGCTTAGGATTCCCCAGAGTATGGTGTCGTTGAGCTTCTCTTCGAACATAGGCATAAGAACTTTCAAGACCCAATTTGGGATCTTGGCGTAGAATAATGTTTTGGGGAACATGAAGGGGGTTGGAGTTTTCAAAAGCAGAGTTGGCCATTGAAGAAGAAAAGGAACAATACGAATACAGTTCAAAAATGGTGTATAAGAAAATTATGGCGATTCGGGGCTTCACATATCTGGAAGAATAAAAGACTCAGAAAAGTCGATGAAGAGAAAACTAAAAAAAAAAAATGATGGCACAGAAGGTCCATTCATGGAGGATAAAAATGCTCTGATACCATGTCAAAAACTAATACATGTGTAATTCTCTTTTTTTATTCATTTGTTCGCTCATTCATTCATTTCATTCGTTCACCTCTTCAATTGAGGTGCATAAATACATAATTCATAATAGACTACTGTTACACATTTAAAAGAAATACCGTTACACACTTAAAACAAGTACCGTTACACACTTAAAACAGATACCATTACAGACTTAAAACAAATACCGTCACCGACTTTCAAATTTAAACTTCCTAATCTAACAACAACAGACGCCAAGTTAACACAGCATTTGTTGCTGTCAACCCAGAGTTTGATGGTAAACACTATGACTGTCCTCTGAAACAACATCTAAGCATCTTGTTTCAGATCTTATTCTTTTTCCTCCATCATGCAGTAGTTTTTTACAGTCTGCAAAGGTATTACTGCCGAAGGTACCCAATTGAGACTCAAGGCAACGCATGAATAAGCATGTGGTGGTTCAGAATTCTAAGCACAATCAGTTGTTTGTCCGTGTGCAATTTATTTTTTCTTAGCCAATTGTTGTCACGTCATAAATTATAAATTTGTCAGCTATGTTTTGTTCCTTGAGTCTCCTGCAACTTCAAGACGTTGATTGAAACAGATTTTTTTTTTTTTTGTAAGCCTAGATTGAATCATTGAACATGCAATTTCTCAACCTCTCCCAACGTATATGCCACTAAGTCTGTGTTGCTGTCATTATAAAATACCACGTAGGTGCAGGATAATTGAATGCTTCAACGCTGGCATTTAACGTATTTTTTCGGGATTGCTATCTGTCTAATAATATAATGATTTAAGTGAAAAGAAATTAACATTTATCAATGGACTGAATGGAGAAAGTTGCCAAGACAGTCCAGCTCTAAAAGAAAGGGGAAAAGGGGTGATATATCAAAAGATTAGTTGAAAAATAATGTATAATAAATGTAAGAAGATGTATTGAATTTCTTTCCACTTTTGGATCCGTGTAAAAAATTTTCTTGTTGCTAGCATGGAGGACTACGGAGCTAGCTCTCTGGTAAAAGAGATTTCAAAATTTTCTCTTTCAATTCCTGCAATGCTTGTGAATATTTGCGTTGATTTCGCTGAATTGATTTTTTTTTCCTCTGATTTTGTGGCGAAATTGGTGATCGGTTCAGAAATCAAACTTGACGTTTGGTGAGACGCTGTGTGCGGTGTTCATTCCGTTGATAGGAGTGGTAGAGCTTTCATTTTTAGCTTAGCTGGTTGCTTCAATTTTGCAAAATGATTTTGATAGGTCCCCAACTCTAACGCAAGAGAAAGTGCTGGAGAGTCATGTTGAGTCAGGGGAGAGTTTGTTAGAGAAGAATATTCTAGAGTAGGCTAAACAGAAAGTAGTTAGGGAAGTGGTTATTAGAGGGAATTTCCCAGAATAAATAGGGGAGGAAGGGAATGTTTGGGCATGGAATATCTTGGAAATTTGGGACTAAACTTGGGAGAGATTTCAGAGCCTCTCGAATTGCTCTGACTCTATGTTACTTTCTGTATTTTTCTTGCTTTCATTATACCTTTTGTAAGCTTCCATAGCTGATTCCATTTTTATCAGTTTTCATCAATACAATCTACCATATTCGACTTTTGTTTTCTTTTATGAATTGTTGGATCTTATCAATTGGTATCAGAGCTATCCGATCCGGGTAGCTTTGAACAAAAAAAAAAAATACAAGAAAGAAAGAATGGAAAATAGATCTAAAGATTGGAGGAAAGAAGAGAGACAACTAGAAATCAGATTTGAAGATTGGAAGAAAAGAGGAAGACAAGTTGAAGAAAATCATAGGGAGATAATCAGGCTCCTTGATGAACTTCTTGAGAAAACCAAGAATCACTCTGACAGTAAACGAACGAACAAGCGAGATGGAATGCAAGTTTCACAGCCAAAAATGGAAACCCGAAGAGGTCTGGTGATGGAGAATCAATTTCGCAAAATGAAGATTCCTTTATTCTATGGAGACAGAGAAGATGATGAAGCTTGGGGATGGCTGATCTGCTTGCAACAATTTTTCAAGATAGAAAAAATCATTGAAGATGAGCAGTTGAAGGAAGCTGTAAGAGGGCTCAGAGGGAGTGCCTTCAGTTGGCATCAAAGTTGGAAATGGTTCAATCCTAATGCAAGCTTGAGCGATTTTGAGAAGGCATTAATAGAAAAATATCTACCAAAAATTATTTTGGTAGATGATGCAGATTCAGAATGTCAAAAATCAGAATTGATATCGAAGCAAGAATCTGTGTGGGAAGAGACGAAGACCGTGCCCAAAGAATCGAGCATAGAACATAATAAGGCTGATGGCATAAACAAGGTAGAAGAGGATGAGAAAGATACTACGGGATTTGAGAATGATGAAATAAATGAAGAGGCTGATATCATGGTGGTTGAAGAAAATGAAAATGTCAAAGTTCAGAAATCGGAAGTGGGTGTGATGGAAGTGGCGGGTAGCATCAAAGAAGGGAACCCGAGGAGAGAACTGATGTTGCCACAACCACCGACGGTGGTGGCCAACCCACCACCACAACCGGATCCGCCAGATGTGGTCTTTCACTACAAGTTCAGTCGTGACTATGTGGAGAAGCGACTGCAAAGATGGCTGACAATGGAGAAAGAGAATAGGGCTACATCAAAGTTGGAGTTGGATCAAATTTTAGATTGGGCCCAAATTGAGGTGTGGTCTTTTCTAGCCCAACTAAGTGATTTTTCTCTATATTATTTTGTTTTGTTGAAAGACTGGGCTTGTGAGCCCGTGAATCTACTTGAGATAAGTGAAGTGAAAGAATATGGGCAGCAACTAGATGTGTTGGACTGGATTACCCAAGAACCAGGAATTGTAAGTAAGCCCATTGGGTTGGTCATAGACCCATTGGTCCATTTTACTGATCCAATAAACCTGACCCAAACTATTTGCAATCCAGCCCGTAAGATACTTGAGGATTGGGTTGGTAAGCCCAAGGTGCTGATTGAATCAATTAGCCCCAAAACATCTGCTTTAAACCCATCAAAGGTTGATCGTAACTAGAGGTGGCAAAGTGGGCGACCCGCCCCGCCCCGCCCCGCCCCACCCCGCCCCGCCATCAACCCACCAAAAAATGAGCCAGCCCACCCCGCCCCGCTTTTGAAAGTGGGCTGAAAAACTCAGCCCACCCCGTTTGGCGGGTTGGGCGGGTTAGCCCGCCAGCTCGAGCCTATTTTACACTGACCCACCTCGGCTCGCCTATGCCCGCCATCAACCCGCCAAAAAAAGAGCCCGCCCCGCCCCGCTTTTGAGATTGGTTGAAAAACTCAGCCCACCCCGCCCCATTTGACGGGTTGGGCGGGTTGGCCCGCCGATCCGAGCCCGTTTTGCCGGCTCTAATCGTAACATCACCTTACTAACAAATTCATTCATGGGCAGCTTCACATTTTACGAAAACAAAATCATCACCTCGTTTCCTAACCTGGAGCAGTTGGTAGGAAATTGTACTTTTGATGTGAGATACTTTGGGTCCACGGATGAAACATGGATTGCTGTTTTTTCTAATTGCCCGAAGCTTTTGCTTTTCTGTTGTGTCGATGCGTCCTCGTCTATTGACAAGAAGGACGATGAGGATTCAACGCGAGAGGGCATTGGGACCATTCATATGACGTTGGCTGTGCTGTCTTTTGGGTTTTTGGTTTCTAAAGAACATCCGCTAGGTGTTTGTATAAATGTTCCAGAGAGTAAAAGATATGTGTTCAAACCACTTGCTGGAGAGGCACTTTCAAGTATATATGTTTGGGATCTCCCTTCTAATGTGGGCATGGTTGAGCAATCTGCAATCGAGGTTGTTCCTAGTATATTTGTTGGTTTGGCTCTACTTGTGTTTAAGGATGATAATGGAACGAATTCCAAAATGCTATGGGATCTAGGAGGAGATCAATATGCTGCAAAAATACATTGGCCTTTACAATTTAAGCAATGGGACCCGGGAAGACATTAATTCAGCTGTTAATCTTCACCTTGAGGACAAGGTGAAAGTTTTTTTTTTTTGGTGGGGGGAGTGTTGATAGGTCCCCAACTCTAACGCAAGAGAAAGTGCTGGAGAGTCATGTTGAGTTAGCGAAGAGTTTGTTAGAGAAGAATATTCTAAAGTAGGATAAACAGAAAGTAGTTAGGGAAGTGGTTATTAGAGGGAATTTCACAGAATAAATAGGGGGAGGAAGGGAATGTTTGGGCATGGAATATCTTGGGAATTTGAGACTAAACTTGGAAGAGATTTCAGAGCCTCTCGAATTGCTCTGACTCTATGTTAGTTTCTGTATTTTTCTTGCTTTCATTATACCTTTTGTAAGCTTCCATAGCTGATTCCATTTTTATCAGTTCTCATCAATACAATCTACCATATTCGACTTCTGTTTTCTTTTATGAATTGTTGGATCTTATCAGATTCCTAGAGATGAGATTATTAATTTCATAGTAAAATAAAGGATATGCTTATCAAGTCATTTGATTAGTGATTGCACAATAAAAATAGGTTCTAGCATTAAACAACTAACATGCGTGTCAGAATCCAATTTTGTTTCCATGTAAGTAGTTTTTTTTTGTCATAAATCAAAATAAATATTAAAACTAATAATTCGAACTTAGAGGGACATTTTAAAAATAATGGATTTATATCATATAATAATTAACTAAAGCATTTCACTTTTCATTTCTCTGCAAGACAGTTATTGTGTTTAAGTAATTACATAGCCATTGTAACCTCAATCATTACAAGGGGAAGAGTCAATCCGACAAAGATAGATAGAAACATTAAAAACATGGATATTGGTAAGGAAGTTTAAAAGACAATGCATGAATGTAGAAATGTGGCAACACAGCCAGAGATGTTGAGAATGAGAGTTCAAAGACATTTAACCAACCAATGAGAGGAATTGAAAAGATGAGGAATGTCAAGTGAAGAATGTTTAGATTTTACTGATGTGACTTAAAAATAAGATATGAGGAAGAGTTAAACATGGCAACTTGCTTCAGCTTATATGCACGTAATAGATCAGTAGAACTAGAATACAATAAAACTGTAAATTATGCTTATGTTTTAGGTTATTGGAAATTTAATAATGTACTACCTGATTCCTGCTTATGATTTGTGTTTGCTGGTATATGGTTTTGATAGTGACATTAGGCTCGCATTTTTTGTGAAGTATATAAAAAGTCCATTTTCTATTTGATATTTCGAGAATTTAGTTATAAATGTTCGGTTCAATAAAATGTTAAATACCATATTATCCTTTTTTTCATGCATCGAAACTGGTAGGATGAATGGGAGAAGCTGGATACGAGTTTAAATAAATAGTCATATCACTTGCAACAATTAATCCCAACATATTGGATTGTTCTCGCAATAGAAAAACGGGAATTCTACATACATGATATGGTGTAATATTCTTTATATTGCAACATTATTTAAGTACAGATAACAAGCGTGCAAGGAGGTTGGAATCAAATGGATAAATTTAACAACTGTTCAAAATCTATTTTTTTTATTTTTTTTAAGTAAATTGATGAACTTCTACATGGAAAACATTTAGATAAGAGATAACGGGACCAGGAAAGGATTTGAAACATATGCCAGTATTGATGGGTAGCAATAGTAAGGTGGCTCCTCTCCATCATCTGTTATGTGGTTGTAATGCGGCTCACCTCCACTAAATCCCATAAGGGAAGAAAGTTTTGATCATATTAAGTTCCTTGGTGACATCAATCATATTCATTCTTTCTTTTGGTGATTCCATTGAACAAGCAAGTGCAATACCAAAAAGAGGGAGTAAACATTTCTCTACACTAGGATGCATAAGACCGAGGTTCTCTTCATCAGTAGTCCGTTCTAATTCAGTGGGGAGAATAGTTGGGTCTACAATCTCCACAAAATTATTGGAAATTGAAATTTTAACATAATTGTGGAGAGTATGACCATCTTTAAACATCTCATCAGTGGGTCTCTTTCCGGTCAACATTTCTAAAATCAGAATTCCAAAACTATACATATCGCCTTCAATTGACACTTCTGAACCCATTCCATACTCTGAAATGTAATGCAATTCAGTAAATAGCATTAAAGATATCAAAATATTAACCCAAAAGGAAATAAAGGTCCATAAATAATAGCTAAAACATTAAAATAAAATATTTCACAACTTAATCAAACAATATTAGGGTATACCTGGGGGAGCATAACCAATTGTTCCCTGTATTTCAATTGTGCTACTTTGCATCAGAGAGACTCCAACACTTGAGAGCAATCTTGCTAGGCCAAAATCACTTACATGAGCTACCATGCAATCATCAAGAAGAACATTGCCAGGCTTCAAATCACAATGAATGATAGCTTGCTCACATTCGTGGTGAAGATAATGAACTGCTAAAGCAACATCAGTAATAATATTTAACCTTTCTTCAAGGTTCAATGATCTAGGCTGATGTGCAATTTTTGTTGCTGGATGCAACCAACTTTCTAAGCTTCCATTTGTCATGTACTCAAAAACAAGAGCTTTAAATTCTTCACCTTTGAAATCTATGCTGGAACAACATGTTAAAATCTTAACTAGATTTCGATGCCTAATATTTTTGAGTGCATTACATTCAGCAATGAAACTCTTGTGAGCTCCCTTCTTTTGAAGATTTAGGACCTTTATGGCAACAACTGTGTCTTCTGGCTCAATAGTTCCTTTGTACACAGAGCCAAAACTTCCAGATCCTATCAAGTTTCTTGTTGAAAACCCATCGGTTCCATAATGTAGGTTTTGGTATGAAACCTTGGCCAACTGGTCAATTGTTGGTGAATCAGAAGATGATTTCTTGCTTCTTTTTCTTATCCAATAGAAAGTAAGAATGAATGATAGTATGAGAAGAAAAGCAACTACACTAATTATCACTGCTATCAACCTGAAATTGTGGTGCTTTGCATGTTTATCACCTTTAACAGGGCATGGCGGTAGATGTAGCTCTGAAACACCTCCACATAGCTTGTTGTTTCCGGTCACTGTTAACTCACTTGCATTTTGAAAGACACCTTCAGTTGGTACCTCACCGTCCAACATGTTAAATGATACATTCAAGTATTCCAAGAAAGAAATATTCTGCAAAACATCAGGAATTGATCCAGACAAGTGATTTCTTGATAGGTCTAAATGTCGAAGACCTTTTAGTGAAGCCAAAGAGGATGGTATGATTCCATGGAAGGAATTCCCCTGCAAATAAAGGTACTCCAAGCTTGAGCATTCTCCAATGGTTCCAGGAATATTATCATATAGTTGATTCTCAGAGAAATCTAGGACATCAACATTTTTCAATTGGCCCACTTCATGTGGTAGATTACCACTCAATGAGTTGTGTGACAAATCTAGTAAATTTGTTAAAGAGGAAACACTAAAAACCTCTAAGGGAATGGTTCCTCTAAGATTGTTTTGGGAAAGGTTTAGATATTGTAACTTTTGACACTTTCCTATACTTGGAGGAACATTTCCTTCCAAAAAATTGTGTCCCAAACCCAAATGAAACAACTGACTGAGGTTGCCTATTGAGGTTGGTATATCTCCTGACAGCTTATTTTCACTTAAATCTAAAAATTGCATATTCTGGAACTTCCCAAATGCAGATGGAATAGTCCCTTCAAAGTGGTTACCTTCCATGTCCAAGAGATATAAGCTAATTAGATTTCCTAATTCCGCGGGAATTTTTCCTGACATTTGATTACCCCCAAGATATAGTTCATTGACATGGCTGGATAAATTTCCCAATGAATTTGGCAAATGACCTCCAAAATTATTTCCATACATACCTAAATGTCGCAACTTACTACAGTTTGTCAATGATTTTATAAACTCCAAATCCATGGTTGAATTTTCACCTAGATTGTTTAGAGACAAACGTAGGAATTCAAGATCTTGTAACATCCCCAAAATTGGAACTTGTCCCACAAAATGGTTTTCACCGATATCAAGTGCAAAAAGTACAGAAGCATTTGCAACGGAAGTGGGGATTGGACCTGAGATTTGATTCCCGCCAATTCCAAAAAATTGGAGATTTGGAAGGGTGAAGAACATGTATGGTGGAAGAGAGCCATTAAATTGATTCTCTGCTGCTGCGATATATGTAAGTGATGACATATTGTAAAGACAAGAAGGAAATGTACCTGACATTTTGTTCGTAACCACTGCTATAACTGTCAAGTTTTTGAGGCGGCATATTTCTTTTGGAATACCTCCCTCTAAGTTATTACGTACCACCGAGAAAATGGTTAGGGATGAAAGATTCCCAATGAATGGTGGGACTCCTCCAGTTAAATTGTTTGCCTTCACAGACAATTGTTGAAGCTTCTGAAGAGAGGCAATTTCAATTGGTATTTTTCCAATCAGATTATTCCCACCTAAGAATAAGACTTTGAGATTAGAGCAACTTGTTAAATTTGTAGGAATTTCCCCTGACAAAGAGTTATTGGTGAGTTTGAGTTGCTGCAGTTGTAACAATCGACCCAATTCTTGCGGGATGTTTCTATAAAAGCTATTGTTTTCAAGGTTGAGGTTTATAAGAAAAGAGAGATTTCCAACGTGTGGAGATATGAATCCACGCAACTGATAGTCTTGTAGGTTCAACTCAGTAACTCTTTGATGAATGGGGCTGCATGTGATTCCATGCCAGTTGCAGAAGTGTGCAGAACTATTCCAAGAGACCAAGATTCCATATGGGTCATTGGATATTGATTCCTTGAATTTGAGCAATGCCAACTGATCAGTTTTATTTCCTGATGCAGCGGCAGTTGTTTCTGGGCCAGACCACAATGAGTTCAGAGTAAAGAGAAGAAATAGGTGAAGGCATGTAGAGAAAAATACAGGTAACATGAGAGAAAAAGACTTCATTTTTTGGTTGAGGAAGACGAGCTATTACTGGAGATTGGGTGGAAACACATAAGTGGGATACCTTTCTTCTGTTACTCTATGCACTTAAATACTAGAGGCAACATAATTAGCACCGAAACAAATAAAAAATAACAGCCCTTTAAAGTCAAGTCAACTGATATGTCTCATTGCCTAACACACTAGAGATTTTATAATCTAGATAAGAATTGTGTGTGGACAAAGATGCATTTGGCACGGAGTGGACAAAGATTTTTTATTTTATTTTTATGATTTCTGAAAAATTGAATGTGGTAATTTTATTTATTATACGAGATTTCTAATTTTGTTTTTGAAAATTAAATTTTTTCGAGATTTTATTTTGTGTGTAAGTTTTTTTTAAAAATACCATCCATCCAAAAAAATGTCTTGATAATATCAACAAGGATTTGCGGTTTTCATTTAAATAAAAAATAAAAAAATCTTGACAATATCATGTTGTTTTATGAGATAGACATCAATTATTCCAATACACATCATATCATCGTGTGTATATTGGTGGATAGTTCTTATACCGAAAAGCATTTTTTTTTTCCTCTCATTACATGGTACTATTATATTTTTGAGGTAAAAATTGAAGATCTAAATGAGATTGCTTTAACCTTTAGAATTCTTGTCTTTTTTTTTCCTTGTTTCAATTTCACCTGATGTAGTACATAGATCATAACGGAAATTGCTTACAAGCGCTTCAAATCGAAATCAGAAGTTCCATGCGCTGTCTATATTTGCTGCATTACATGTACTTAATAGGTGCGAAGAGAAGAAAAAGGACAAGAAAGACGCAAACAGTTGGGGCCAGATCAATGGGAATTTAATAACCAATAACCCCAAAATTGGTACATTGACAGTGATGACTTGTATTATTGCAGTGGAATTTCTTCTAGATTGAAAAGCTATGTAATATCAAACGTTGAGATTAGATACATTGTGAACGATTGAGTGACTAAGCAATTGAGAAAGTATCTGGTACAAACTCACAGACTTCAAGTTGGAACATTTGGCTCAAAAGTAAGTAGAACATCACATGTTAATCAAATAATATAGCAATTCAATCAAAGCATAGCATGTGGCATAAGAATTAAATTAAATTTATGTTCTCAAATTAACTTTATGACAATTTATTAAGTAGTTGAGTGTATTAATATGAAGATATAGAAGAATTTCTTTAAGTTTAGTGAATAAAACTTGGCCTTTTCTCTCTGCTATCTTGAAATCTCTCTGATTTTCCCTCTAATTTTGCTTACTAGTCAGTAGACCAGCTGATATTTTTACGATAAGAAGTCACTTATGTCATTATGTGGGGGAACACTAACCATTTTACCACGCTTCACCAAATTATTTACCAGATTGCCACGCGAACAGTACAAATTCTCGGAATGCCACGTGGCATAATTTGTTACACTGTGCAGCTAATTATGTTTGCAAATAATTCGCTACACAGTGTAGCGAAATATGATGTGTCAGGCTGCACAGTCAGCAAAACTTACACGTGTCAAGCTGGCAGCAAAACAAACATAATTCGCTACACAGTGTAGCGAATTACTGTCAGCTTGACACGTTTCATTTTTGCTGATTGTGCAGCCTGACACAATCTATTTCGCTACACTGTGTAGCGAATTATTTGCAAACATAATTCGCTGCACAGTGTAGCGAATTATGCCGCGTGGCATTCCGAGAATTTTTATTATTCGCGTGGCAGTCTGGTAAATAATTTGGTGAAGAGTGGCAAAATATTCACTCTCCCGCTCATCAAAGCATATTTGGTTGGTTCTACTTAACAAACAAGTCCAATTTTAAACAAATTGCAAAAGCGGGTGGAATATGCCGAGGGCTCAAGATATTGTAGGGTTCGCGGGCTATTGGTGCTTTGAAATGAATAGGAGGTAGTTCAACGCATTAGAGCTTATTTCGATCATCTCTTTTTTAAGTTAAAAATTACTTATAAGCTAAAGTTAAAAGAAAAATTTAAAAAAAAAATTAAAAGCTGTTTGGTAATTACATAAAAATTTTAACTTAAAAACACATATTTCAAGAAAATTATCTCTTTCTCTTTCTTTATAACTCTTTATAAAAAAAAAAAAAAACACATACAATTTAAGAAAAGCATACATGAGCTTAAAAAAAAGCTCCTCCTAAGAGCTTTTAGCTTTCAAATTCTTTCTTCAATATAAAAAAAAAAAAAAAAAGTTTTTCATTATAAGAATTTTTTTCAAAATCTGTTTGGCCTAACCTATACTTATAAGTAGCTTCTAGCTTAAAAAAGAGAGAATCCAAACATTTACTTAGAATGCCACACGCTAATCATATAATACATCAATTCAATGAAAACATAGCATGTCATTTAGGAATTAATTTAAAAATAATTTATTAAAATTCAAATAGTTGAATGAATTAAATCTAAAAATACAAGAGTTTCTTTATATTTAACGAATAAAGCTAGGTCTTTTCTCACTCTTTGGTCTTCATCTCTGTTTTTTATGTAGTTTTGCGTATTAGTCAGCAGTCATTCCCCAGTTTATACTTTCCCTACCAAGTGAAGTCATGATATATTTGAAATTATTGGTTTTGATAAAAGTCTATGCTTGACAGCTTCACCACGGCTAGTACTTTTTTTTTGTATTTTACTTTGATTAGACAATCGTTTCTTCTGGGGTTGTGGAAAATTGGAAGATGAGGTTTTCTCATAATGCTATGCCGACAAGCTCATATTGCCATAGAGAAGAGTCATTTATGTCACCATATCTCTGTTAGTAATTAATAGACCTCCAGTATATATATATATAATTTTGTAAGTTAAAAAGAGTGAGAATTTAATTTATTTTGAAAGAAAAAATGCTTAAATTTGTTTTAAAGTTGATAAACCATACTCAATTCTTCTCTCATTGAATTTCTATTGTTTTTGTAGGAATAAGAACTAGAAAAGAACGTGTTATTAAGCACCAGTGTGGGAAATTTCTCAAAAGACAGAGCTAATAAGAATACCTCGCCAGCTTGCTCGAACAAGCGAGAAACTAAGCGAGCAACGTCGTAAATAGAAGTCCATGGATATTTTTATTAAAAAGGATGACCTAGAGTTATTCTATTCATTATCTTTTGGCTGGAGACTTTGGAGGAGATCAAGAAATCGAGAAAAATCTTTGAGGCTTACGTTGGAGAGCAGGATTTCAGATAAATTGAAGATCGAAGACCTCAGATTCTTCTTCTTCTTGTTCTTTTCTTTCATCTTCTGAATTCTTTTTACTTTTTTGTTTTGATTAAGTCAGATATGTATGGCTAATTTCTGTTGTAGTTAGGATTATGGATCCGATGTGAATCCTAGTTGTGATTTATTTTGGTTTCTTTAATAAATTATTTTAGTTATTTGTGTTTTACCTTGCATGAATCTATATATCATTGTATTGTATGAATTGATCACTCTTATAAGGATTTGAGGGTTATGGCTCACAATAGACATATTGAGGTTTTAATTGTGACAAGGGTAAAATATCAATTCTTGCATGATCAAGACATAGGCTTGCTTGAGTTGTAGACTTCATAATTCATTGTGTCTAATGCTTATTTTAAGAGGAATCACTATGAAATTAGGATTCTAATTAGAGTGAAGGGTTAAAGTCACTAAGACATTAGGATTTAACCAACTATTTTTAGAAGATGAATTGTCTAAAATATCTGAGATAATTTAATATTGAAATTAAATTAAATAATTCTAGGAGGATCTGAGGTGAAATAATTCCTAACTGCATTTTTCGTCTTTGATATTCTAAACTTAATTCTCGATTCTTGTATTCTTGCATGTTCTTGATTTTTATTACAATTAATTTTCATTTTATTTTAATTCAAAAATTATTCTCAACAATCAAATCAAATTGTCCAAATTAAAGGGAATAGTTATAATAGTACTTGGTGCATTAATTCTATGAGATGATACTTTACTCGCTACTTTATTACTTGAAATGATCGGTGTACTTATCGTAATCACAAGAGTAATTATCGAGCAATATTCATGAGCTTGTATTATGTGGCCATTGGCGTAAAAACGGGGTGAAAATTTGGCAGCGTGCATAACAAAATTGCTTACTTTATGAGTTAATATATGTTCTATCCTTGTGACAGAGATGTACAGCCCAATAGGTTGGTATGTTACTTTTGGATCTAGTGCCCTCTCCAAGGTATCTATGAAGGAGATACCCTTGAGTCAAGCAGATCACTGTGCACAGAATACTATAACGACGTTAGCCAATGGGGTGTGTGCGTGTGCACAGTGACAGCATAACAGTAAGAGAGAGAGAACGTAACATACCTTTAAGGTTTACCTTGTATTTATAGAGGTTACCTGTGGATAGCGTGGATGGGCTCTTGGTGCCTCTGATAAGGGGCCAAACCTGTTTGCTATGCTGTCGTGTTAGGATTAGTATCCTTGATGGATATCTATCCATGATTATTACTGATTCAAATTTTGGATTGCCCCTTGTTATATCACTTAATGAGCCCTTTATGGGTCCATAACAATTTTTATTTTTATTTTTAAATGAGTTAATATCTTCCGATCAGAGCTTTTGTCACAAAAGGAGGCAGAATATCACATGCTAATACTTCAATTCAATGAAAACATAGCAAATCACACTAGAAAATTAAATTATATTTATGTTGTCAAAATAATTTATTATAAAAGTTAAGTAGCTTAATGAATCAATCTGAAAGAACATAAGAATATTTTCGTGATTAATAAAAAATTAGTCAGTGGTTTCTCTGTAGTTTTGCATATTAGTGAGTGGTCATGCGCATGCCTTGGTTTATGCGTTCTATACAAAGTGAAGTCTTGATAAAAGTCAATGTTTGTTTGCTACACATGATTAGTCTTTTTGGTGTTTTACCTAACAATCGTTTATTTTGGGGTGGAAGATGAGATTTTCTCCTAATGCTATGTGAACCAGCGGATATTGCTATTTTTTTATTATTATTAAGCGGATATTGCTAATTTGCTGCAACAGGAAGTCATTTATGTCATTATGTAGACTTAATGGAGCCTTTCTTTTGTGTTTTCAATGTTTTGCATATGTTGACGAATGATGTTTCTCAGCAACACCACATTGACAGATAATAATTAACAATGAGGCAGGTGTACTAATTTCAAGGTTTTATTAATCTCATGTTAAAGGAGATAAATTATCTCATATCATAGAATTAAATTTGTGGATTCCACCATCCAAAAAAAAGTGGCATAATTATTAAAAGATGTGTAGGAAATAAAATTATCACATATAGCATAAAAGTAATTTTTCGCTTTCAATAATGTAACCAACTCGACTATAATAGCAACTTGTATTGCTTTATTATCTTATTTCCTTTACTTCAAGAAGCTGTGCGAAATTTCCATAGAGATTTATCTGGCATGATATAAGGAAAAGAAAAAATACCAAATAATTGTAGCTTGGCGTGAAAATTAAACAAGTGCGGACGAAAGTATATGTTTAAATTTTTTAATATTATTTTTGAGAGGAATTTAAAATCTTAATTTTGAAATCCACCCCTAATCTTAATTTTGAGGGATCTTTTGGTTTAATGAATAGTGTTGTAATGGAAATGGCTAGAGGGTTGTTAGCTGGTGTGAGTAATTGCATTTGATTGTTAAGTTGTTAGATTTTGTTTTGCCTTGCTATGTGGCTTTACGCGTGTATTTTCTATTGGTAAATGTTGGGTGGTGCTTTCTGTTAGTAAGTATGTGTGTGTGTGTGTGTTGTATAAAAATTGAGTTCCCCACTTGAATAATACAATAGAAGTTTATCATAACCATTTTTGTGGTTTAGGAAGTGACCTCCCCTCGAAGAAAGGCTTTTATTCTGTTTTCTCCTGTTTTGTTTATGGGTTTTATAAGAATTATGTTGTAGAAAAAATGATTGTGTTATGTTATAGAGATTCGTTTTGCGTGCCGGAAATTTTTTTTTTTGCTGCGGGCCCCACAAAATATTGTGAGTGTAGGAAGTTTTTTGTGATCATGTTAAATGATAGATGATAAACCCTTTGTTTATCTACTCTCTTATCAATTGGTGCTTTCATTGAGTCTTTCTTTTCTTCATTTCACCATGCTTTCATCCTTGATCTCAACCTCCTTCAACGATGCTCACTAGCAATCAGTTCAATCTATTTTTGTGGAGATGAAATCTGGTTTTGCAACGATAATCACCACATGTGAGAATATGACGCGCTTGCTCCAGAAATTAATCCATGAGTTGCATGTAGGAAACGCAACTATCAAGATTCAAAAGGCCTTTCGCAAATATTCATCATAGCGTTATGTTACAGAAACTAAAATTAATTTGGGCGAGACAAAATTTGATGTTGTCTCCACAACTACAATGTCGTTGGAAGTCTCGACAAAATTGATTCAACAATCGAAAGAAAACAAACTACTGACGACGGATCCAGAACATCAAGAGGTAGTGGATTTTTCGAAGCACCATGATGGAACCATTAGGCGTATTTTTGCATATGATGAATACTCATCCAGCCTCTATGCGAATGATTTCAAATCTTCGTTAACCCATTTCGTCTTCAAAATAACACTTGTTCTCCTCAGCTTGGGTAGGTTTGATGTGCACTTTGGTAACCGTTGATGGGACGTAAATTCGTTCCCATCTAAGCTCATTTTGATGACAAAATATCATTTGTTCCCTCATATGATGAGCAACTCAGCATCAAAATCACTTGTTTTACATCTTTATGATAAAAACACAGTGGGGGAACGGATGATGGCGTAACCCTTTGGAAATCATATTAAAAGGGGAACGGATTGAGAGCATTTAATGCACTTGTTACACTCATTAATGTTTCTGATCACTTTGCATGAAACGTTGAAATGAAGTTTTCATAAAGCAGAGGCGGTGCATCAATTAAGCACGAAGAAGTGTGTACAGCAGGGAATAAAGAATTCTCATTGGCTTATAGGAAAGCAAGACATGGGGGACTGCAAGAAATGAAAAATGTCAACAATAACTGTCCCATCCAAGCAAGTTGCAAGCCCCGAGCACTGTTGCCAACGCCCCGTTCACACAGTCAAGAAACCAACTCCAAAGGATTTCACAAGATTGTCACTCCCTCTTCTGCCTATAAATAGGACGTCCCAAACACGAAGACATCATCGAATTTCTTAAGAAGAGATCACCTAGGATCGAATTCCTTAAGAAGAGATCATCTAGTTTAATTTGTAGTTTTATTTTTATATAGTTGTAGCTATAGTTAAGTGACAACACTTCTCCTAATTCTGTAACACTCACTTGAGACTCCTCACGAGCAACAACCATCTTCTCCACTTTATATTTTGTTGTAATCTTTCTTGTTTCATGTCAATATAAGTGTTATTTCTCTCCTTTCCACTCGTTATCTCTGAACTGAATCTCGGGTCTATAGGACTTCAGTTTGGAATAATTATGTTTAAAATATTAGCCATGAGCTAAACTATCTGTGGAACGGATAAGCTGCAAAGTTCTTAAAGAAGTATTTTCAAAACTCTTGTACTTAAGCTTTTTTTATTTCTCTGGCTAAGTAAGCTATATTCATTGTGTATCAATGGAAATTGAACACATACTGAGAAATGAACTTCCTTAAGGAAGGGATTTCAGACAGCTTAGCCAGTGGGGAAAGGTAGTGTTTTGGCAACAACACTATTGGTTACCTTAGGAATAAGGGGCCACTTCGTCCATTTAAAGGTTTTGTACCAAGTACCTGTTGGAGTCAATGGAGCCATAGGAATATGGAAACTTGTTAGCCATCTAGTCCATGAGCTGAGGAGTCAAAGTTGGCAGTTAAGAAACTGGGACAAAGCCAAAAAGTGCTAAGTCTTGAGCAGAGAAAATAACTATTTAAGAATGCAGCAGTAAATTCGTTCCTTGTGTTAAAACTGTTTTAAAACCCTTCATCTTGTTGTCTATTGATTATAGTTATTACTGCTTTTATTTTTACTATCAATCTCCAATGACTACTGTCGTACCTTCTTTCATCAAAGAAAGATCGCATATATAACGACGCGAGGAGTTGTTTGCCATCATAATGAACTTACTATTCTTGAGGAACGTTGTCAAGACAGTAGGGAACGTTTGACCAAACAGTTCAATCACTAACTTTTCTTCTCATTTTCATTCTTTATAAAATATTTTTCAGGCATTATTTAGAGTTCTATCCTCGTGGGAACGATAATCTGGGCATTAATACACCCATTATTACTTGATGCGTGCACTTACGCACTTAGGTTGGAAGTAAGGGAACAACTCTGTTTTCTCTTGCTAATAAAGAACAAAGGAACGTCCTTCATCAGAATATATTTTTCAACCAACAGCAAACCACCCAACAACCGTCCCAATCTCAAAGTTGTGCTCCCACCTCCAGCAGATCCACCTTGGGAGCTTTAAAATTTCGACCTCTGTCATGTCATTCACAATTTGTCTTCAAAGGCTAACCTCGTGCTCACGGTCTTAGATGCGGGTGTAGGAGATACACAAATAACGAAACATAAATGTACATTTATGGAACACATTATCACAAGAAATATGTTTGTTAAAGGCAATATTGCCTCATTTTGTCAATTCTTTGCATTCTATACGAAGGCAACAACAAGGAACCTAAGTGCATTTTGATCTTCTTTCACTTTCTGTTGCGATACCAAAGATGGGGTGTGATTCCAATGTTGTGTCGTATTGCACTATTATTGATGTCTTCTTTCATGTGATCACCAAGTTAAGGCACCTGACTTGTTTGTTGAAATGCTTGAATGATGTTTGTGTCCTATTATTAATACTTTTAATAGGCTGTTGCATAGGCTTTGGAAGCCAAGTCCAGATTAGTCCCTTATATACCTGATGGGGATAAGCTTGTTGACTATGTCTCAATTCATCTCAAGTCTAAAGCCATGCAACACTAGTATATGTTAACAGCCTAGGAAGGTTTATGAAGTGGTTTTCTTCCTTGCCCTTTATTGCACTTGGTTGGGCACGGGAAGATACAAACCATGCTTGCAAAGCTTTGAAGTTGATCCATTTGTTGATGATCACATGTAAGAAAGGAAGAAGAAGATGTATTTCTTCAGCTGGTGGAACTTTGCACTTTGCTTTGCATTGCTGCGTAGTGCAACAATGGTTGTTTATGTTCAAGACTATATCAACTGGGGGACTGCTAGTCATATCCTCACTATTCTTATGCTCTCATTATCATGGCTTTCTATGTGGGGAAGTTTTTTTATAGATACAGGAAGCCAAAAGGAAACCCTTTAACACCAATCTTTCAAGTCCTAATTGCAACCATAAGGAAAAGAAGTTCATCTTGTACTTCAAATCTTGCTCTACTATATGAAGTCCCAAAGTTAGAGAATTCCCAAAGAAGACTTCTAAGCCATAGTAGCATGCTCTGATTTCTTGATAAGGCTACAATTATTGAAGAGAAATATATTAAGTAGAAATGCAATACATGGAGATTTGCAACAATGATAAGAGTGGAAGAGACCAAGCTTATTCTGAATATAGTTCCCATATGGCTAATTTCATTAACAACGAGAGTATGTGTAGCACAAGGCTCAACACTCTTTGTCAAACAAGCAACTTCTATGAACTTAAAGGTAAGCGACAGTTTCAGCATCCCACTAGCTTCCATTGGCTCTGCTGCAGCTATTGGTACCTTAGTATTTGTACCAATATACAATAATATTATTGCTCCAATTGTGAGGAAAGTCACTGGTAATGAAAGAGTAATCAACAACCTACGAGGATTGGCATTGGCTTGACATTCTCAGTCATGGTTATGGATGTTGCGACCTCAGTAGAAGCAAAGAAACTAAGAATGGTTGCACATGAAGTCAATATAGCCGGGGAAACAGTGCAAAAGACTATGAGTGTGTTCTGGTCGATAACCCAGTACTTGATTATTGGCTTTGGATATTCATTTTCTCTAGTTGGTTTGCAAGAATATTTCTATGACCAAGTTCCTGACTCCATGATAAGCTTGGGAATGGCTTTATATCTTAGTGTTATTGGGTGAGAAGCTTCTTAAGCAACTTTCTAATCATCATTATGGATCACGTCACAGGGCATAATGGCAAAAGTTGGATTGAATTTTGGCAAGTTTACTTATCCATCTTGAGGACAAGGTGTTTGTTAAGGGGTATGGGATGATACATATGGATAATTAGTATGCTGTTAGACAAATGAGGGATTTTCTGGATTAATGAATAGTGTTGTAATGGGAATGACTAGAGGTTTGTTAGCTGGTGTGAGTAATTGCATTTGGTTATTAAGTTGTTAGATTTTGTTTTCCCTTGCTGTGTGGCTTTACGTGTGTATTTTCTGTTGGTAAATGTTAGGTGCTTTCTGTTAGTAGGGTGTGTGTGTTGTATAAAACTGAGTTTCCCACTTGAATAATGTCAGAGAAGTTTATCGGAACCATTTTTGTGGTTTAGGAGGTGACCTCCCCTCGAAGAGAGGCCTTTATTCTATTTTTCTCCTGTTTTGTTTATCTGCTCTCTTATCAATTTTCTACTTTAGGATACATAAGCCTAAGGTTCTCACTATCAGTAGCGTTCTTCACATCGGTGAGAATAGTCAACTCCACAATCTGCAAAAGGTGATTCGAAAGTGAAATTTTAACATAATTATGAAGATTGTGACCATCTCTAAACATTTCATCTGTGGGTCTTCTTTCGGTTAATATTTCTAAAACCAGAATTTCGAAGCTATACATATCCCCTTCAATGAACACCTAAGACCCATTCAATACTATGAAATACATAATCCAAATCAACTAAATTAGTTAAAGTTATCAGCAAGATATTAACAAAAAAAGTAAAAAAAATAAGAGCTAAAACTTGAAACTAAAAGATTTCACAACTTAACCAAACAATATTAGGGTATACCTGGAGGAGCATAACCAACCGTGCCCTTTATCCAATTGTGCTACTTTGCATCAGAGAGATTTCGACATTTGAGAGCAATCTTGCTAGGCCAAAATCACTCACATGAGCTACCATGCAACTAGGGGTGATAATAAGGTCATGGGCCTATTAGGGGCCTTAGGCCCGGCCCATTTCGGCCCAGACTTATACTCATACAAAAGCCTTTTTATTTAATAGGCCTCAGTCTTCCATAGCCAAGCCTGGCCTTGAAGCCTTGGAGGCTGGCCCGTATATAATAAATTTATTTATTTTTTATATTTTTATATTAATCATTTGAGACAGCGAGTGCCACTTTTCATAATTACTAACAATATTTCATAATTACTAATAACGATTGGTAAAGAAATAAGAGATATAAAGATGAAGATATAAGATGTAGAAAAAGAAAGATTAAAAATGACAAAAATAAAAATGAAGGTAATTCCGTTGCTGATGCTTTGGCAACCAAAGGGATATTATTAGACACTTGAGATCTATAGCTTTTTCTTGAAGTCCCTATGGATTATAGAGAGCTGTTTGCTAGAGATTTGATGGGCACTACTTGCCCCAGACTCTGTTTTGTTTCTAGTTATGTTGCTTTCCCCTTTGTTCAAAAATAAAATAAAATAAGGAAAAACAATGTAAAGTAAAGTAAATATGCCGTTGTTATTTTGACTTTCTAATATTAATATATTTTTTTATTATAAAAGAAACAGCTATTATTTTCTTACAAAAAAATACATACGAGTGCATGATTAATGGGTTAAATATTGCTGCAAATTGAGAGGTAAGGTTATTATTTTTAATAAATAAACAGGCCACATGCTTAAGACAGACTTTTATTTTATGTAAATGAATCAGGCCACAGGCTAATATTATATTCGTAATAGGTAACAGGCTAAGGCCAGTCTGACACGTTTAAATCCAGGTTTGGCCCGTTAAGATCAAAGCTCGGCTCGGCTCGGCCCGTTAACACCCTACATGCAACCATCAAGAAGAACATTGCCAGGCTTCAAATCACAATGAATGATAGCTTGCTCACATTCATATTGAAGATAATAAAAAGCTGAAGCAACATCAATAATAATATTTAACCTTTCTTCAAGGTTTAATGATCTAGGCTGATATGCAATATCTGTTACTGGATGCAACCAACTTTCTAAGCTTCCATTTGTCATGTACTCAAAAACAAGAGCTTTAGGGTCTGTTTGATTTGTGTTTTACAAAACTATTTTTTGTTTTTAAAAATAAAAAAACATGTTTGATACTTGACGTTTTGTAAAAAAAAAGTTTAAAAACAATTTATTTATTTTTTGGTTTTTAAAACAGAATTATCAGAACACCTTTTAGGTGTTTTTGTTCTAGTTTTGTATTCTTTGTTCTCAAACTAAAAAAAAAAAACATGGAGAACACTCAATTCTCATTAATGGCAAGACCATAAATAACTATACATTAGAAATCCTTTACTCTTTGGACTCTTCCATCATGAATGTTCTACTCTTCTAGAGAATCCTTCTTCCACCTGCATCTCATACTCTCAACATCTCAGTCTTATCTTCACATCTTCAATTTCTATTTCATCTTGGGTTTGAACTTCTTCTTTATTGTCTTTTAAGTAAATTGGGTAGGGGATTCATATGCTTGCACTTCCATTATTCAACTTCATACCCCACTATATACATGGATGTGTGTTCTATACGTTTTGGATATAACTATGGTTACTATACTAAGAGAATTACTATAGGTAATTAGTATGAATGATGGGTATATTATTAATTTGTATATGCTATATGTAGTAAAATTAAAATATACAGCCTATGTGGTTGATTATATGAGCTATCATGGCTATTCTAATTTTATTATATGCCTTTAGGGCTATTTGTTTCAAGAACAGAGTTCCAAAAACATGAAAGTGGAGATTATGCTTGATTTATGTAAATGCACAGCCACTTGTCATGTATCCATGTGAATGTATGTATGTTGTCTTCCTTGATGTGTACTTGAGTTATGTGATTAAGTTATTGGACAGCCATAAGAATCGTGAGAGAATTATAAATGTTTAAGAGAACCATGGCTAAGAAGTAGGATTAGGATTTAATACTCAATCATCCTACCAAATGTTTTCCCCTTTGTGGAACCCACACTTTCCCACTCTAAGTCACAATTGAAAATTAGTTGAACCACCATCCTTTTGCTCCTTTACTGAACATTTGACCTTTCCACCATATTCATGTATGTAGTCACTTGGTTATCTTGATAACACATTGCACCAATCAATTCTTCGGCCAGACCCCATTGTTTATCAATTTAACTATCCAATTCCACTCTTGAGAATCTTACACGGTCAATTCTGAGATTATTTTCAAGTTTGTGCATGGTATAGAGGTTAGCTATAGTGGGGTTGGTAGGCATAACAAAAATATTGCCTATAGTCGGTTGAATATATGTTGGCAGTTTCCTGT
This sequence comes from Gastrolobium villosum, assembly GCA_032173675.1. Lineage (NCBI taxonomy): Eukaryota > Viridiplantae > Streptophyta > Magnoliopsida > Fabales > Fabaceae > Gastrolobium > Gastrolobium villosum. The sequence goes on from JAVKPL010002723.1 coordinate 66,309, forward strand.
TGATGGCTTTGTAAAAATAAACACGGATGGAGCAGCGCGTGGTAATCCGGGATTGGCTGCTTGCGGGGGGTTGATAAGGAATTCTCAAGGTAATTGGATAATTGGTTTCTCCTTTAGATTGGGTTTTTGCTCAGCTTATAAAGCACAATTTTGGGGTATTCTTCATGGACTTGAGGTGGCTTGGAATGCTGGCTACAGAAGGGACATTCTTGAAAGTGATTCGCGTTCGGCAATCACTGGGCTCACCAATCAGGGTGCAACAGTTCGTGAGGAGCGATTGCTTTCTCGTATACGAACGTGGATTGGTAAGGATTGGGATTTGAGAATTCAGCATAATTTTAGGGAAGGGAATATGTGTGCTGATTGGTTGGCAAACTACTTGTTAAACTCGGTGGAGCAGGTTGATCAGATCTTCTTTGAAGAATCTCCTGGTGGAATTTTTCTTTTGTTTTTGGCGGACCTTGCGTCTGTGGGAACAGAGCGTTTAGTTACTCTTCCTTGTTAGTTTGTTTTTTTGGTTGCTTGTTTGTTGGGGTTTAATCCCCTCGTGTTTATAAAAAAAAAAGTTGTTTGGTAGGAAAGTTAAAAAAAAGTTGTTTGGTAGGCCGAAATATTATTGGAAAAATTAGGTTAAATTTAATGAGTCTATGTTTAGTTGAAAGTAAAATATTGATAGAAAAATGGGTTAAAAATACGAAAATAGTAGGCAACACAAATCACTTACCCGGTTATCCCAAAATACCACATTAGAAGTGGTATTTTGGAACAATAATTTTCATCACAATTTCAACACAAATCACAAATACTAGGCAACATATTTTATTGGGATAATTTTTTTCAAACTTGTCAAACATGGTATTTTCCGATACCCACCCATATTTTCCCAACAATCCCAAAAGAAAACTTGTACCCAACATCCTCTAGAGATGTTCTAACACCATAGAAGCTTGGAAAAGCATCACCACTCCATTATAGGTTGATATATGGTGAGTTTGCAACATATTTCATGTTTTTATGAAGATTCTTCAATGTTGGGTTTTCATGAATAGTGCTAGGCAAAAATCATGAGTTGATGATGTTTGAGTGTGGTTTAGACTTGGTTTATGTTGGAAAGTATGCTTAGGAGCATAAATGAACGGAGAAAATGTGTAGAAATAGTCATTTGGACCATCTTCATTATTCTCAAAAATTTCATGTATCAAGTGTTGGATTACTTGTGTTTCAAGTAATGTGGCATGGATTAATGATGGGGATTGTGTTCATTTGTAATCTAGGACTGAATCAAGTTGACAAATGATGAGAAATCACTCATTGGATGAGCCAATGAATATTGACATTGAATCTTGAAGTATTCAAAAATCGGTGAGTATCAAACTTTGGTTTGATGAGATTGAATTCTTATATTGTTGACTTTATTTGATAAAGCAAGATTCATCATATGTTATAAAGCTGGGGCTACACATATATACGTGCTTTAAAGAAGATATAGCTGAATAGATTGTTATTTGATGATGTTCTTCCTTTTTAACTTGTTCAATTGAGTTCACTTATTGTTGATACTCTTTGCCAGGTATTTAATCTCTTTGATGAAAAAAGAAATGGTGTTGTAGAATTTGAGGAGTTTGTGCGTGCTTTAAGGCTTTGTTTGAGAGTTTGGAGGGGAAGGAAAGGAAGGGGATCCAAGGGGGAGGGAGGGGAAGGAAAGGAAGGAAATTAGAGGGTGTTCTCTTCCCTTGTTTGAGAGTTAAAAAATGGCAGGGGAAGAAAATTGAAGGTTAATGAGATATTTTTACCATTATACACATTTTTAAAATTAATATAATTATTATATTTTACAAACTAAATTAAATTTAAAATTTCTAACAAAATTATTTATGTACTTTTCACAATATTAAAAAAGATAATATTTCTTATGAAATTTCTACGCTGGAAGCTGCGAAAATTGTCACAAATTTTTTTTCGTCAGAATACTCTTCGTCGAAAAGCGACGGAAAATTTTCTCACGTGAAAATTTTTACAAAAATAAATTTTCTATCGAAATTTAGTTTCTGACAAAAGTTTTAACGAAAATGATTTCCTCCATGAAATGCTTTAAACGAAAAAATATTTCGTCAAAAATTTTGACGGAATGTTTTTCGTTCAAAATTTCGATAGAAATGTATTCTGAAGAAAATTTTGTCGGAAATATTTTTCGTCAAAAAATTCGATGAATATGTTTTTTTATGAAATATTTTGACGAAATTTAGATTCTGTAAAGAATTTTGACAAAAAAATTTGTCAGATTCTTTTGCATAAATGATTTTAGTCTCAAATTTTGATGGAAATATTTTCCGTAAAAAATTTAGACGTAATTGTTTTACGTCGAAACTTTCCAGTAGAGATGTGTTTTGTCAAATTTTGGACGAAAATATTTTCGTTGAAAGTTTCAACGGAATTTAGATTCGTCAATAGTTTTGACTGAATTCTTTCCCGTAAAAAAATTATGTCAGTGATTATGACAAAATCTTGTTTCGTCTTTTGTTGGTATTTAAGACTTTTCTAAAAATGTCACATTTAACAATGATTCACATTTATGTAGTTTTTGCATTTTAATGCTAAGGGTAGATAAGTAATTTTCAATATTTCCTTCCTCAAACCCCCCAAATTGGGGGAACTTTAATTTTAGGAAGAAGGAGGGTTTTGGAGGGTTTAGTAAAAACCTCCAATTCCTTCCCCTCCTTTTTTTAAACTCACAAACAAGGGGAGGGCTTACTAAAACCGTTCCTTTTCTTTCCTTCCCCTCCTAAAACCAACTCCCAAACAAAGCCTAACTGTCTTTCATCCATGTGCTCCTCTGGAAACGGAAATTGATTGTAAGACGTCATTAAGTTTTTTGAAGTTGTACTTATTTTATCCATTGTAATCCTTGTACGCAATCCAGATAAGTGTCTTCGTCGCTCAAGTTCAATTCATTAGGTTGTTATACAGAATTACTATCTAGCAGTTTATATCCTCCTCTACCTTTCTTCTACCATGATATATAGTTAAAGATTTCATCAACATATGCATATTTTGTTGGGATCTATTAATATCATGTTGCATGAGATAATTATCTCATGCAACAGAGACAAGATAGTGGGGTCCACTACTTTTTTCAAAAAATAAAAATAAAAAAAATAGTGGATCTCACTACTTTGTCTCTTGTCTCTGTTGAATGAAATGATTATCTCATGTAACATGAGATTAATAGATCCATGTTTTGTTTTAGTCCTCATCTAGTAATTTGTTAAGAGTAATAACGCACAGGGATCTCAATCTTGATGTGGATTTTTTCGTGCATTTAAACAGGACGGCCTACTTTCATATTGTAAAATGATGCATTGTCTTAAGATGTTTATGTACATATCAAACTTGAATTGTATTTTATTTTAATGGTTTGCATTAGTCTGGAACTATGTTAAATGTTTTTGCTTTTTGTATTGGTCATTGGCCAGAGAGATCACCACATTATAAAGTTAAATGTTGTAAAAAAAATTTGTAAGCCAAGATTGAATCATTGAACATGCAATTCCTCAACCTCTACCAACGTATATGCCACTAAGTCTATGTTGGAGTCATTATAAAATAGGGCGTAGATGCAGGATAATTGAATGCTTCAACGCGGTATTTATTTCTGTATTGCTATCTGTCCAATAATATAATGATTTAAGTGAAAAAAATTAACATTTATCAATGAACTGAATGGAGAAAGTTGCCAAGACGGTCCTACTCTAAAAGTAAAGAAAAATGGGTAACCAGTTCATGCTAAACTGAAATTCCTTTGATGTATCAATATACTTCAATACTTCCATCAAAGCATTACTTGTGTATGGCTTTGGCTTAGTTTCAGATTGGCTTTGAATCTCAACATGAACATCCTTCAAGTAATGTCTCCAGCATCTGAAACCAGGTTCATCTTTACAGCAGGCAGGGTTTTCTTCTCTTTCAAGTAATTCATGACAAAGGAACTGCAAGTTCATAAAAATTAAACACACAGTTACATCAGAAGCTAACGAAAACTGATGTATTTAATTGATCTCCCCTCTAGTATACAAAATTATTGTAACCTTCCTTTTAAAAAATCCTTCTGCACAATTCTATACATGCGAAAAACATATATATATGGGTTTAGTGAGTGTACAGTGAGTGACCTGGATGTAAAATTCGGTCCAGTGCACTGAGTTCTCCCGCGAGAACACAGTTATAGTAAAACTTATAACTATGTTCTCCCGGGAGAATACCTGATAACACCATTATAAAGTTCTCGCAGGAGAACTTAGTGCACTAGACGGTCCGGTGACTGAATTTTTAATTTTTCCTATATATATATATATATATATATATATATATATATATATATATATATATATATGCAGAATGAGGTAACTAAATTTCCTTACAACTTCAAATCAAGCCAACGTAATTTCAAGTTTTAACAGACTTCAATTGAGGTCAACATATTTTGTTCAATATCTTAGACTGTGTTTACTCTAAAAAATGAAATTGGTTTTCATATTACCTTTATGAATTCCCTGTTTCTGGGAAGTGTTTCTACACGTAGAATAGCTGGATGACAACTGCAAAGTGATCCATCTAAAAGGTATGGATAAGCAGATGCTGGAGTTAATGAGCCAAGAGACCACTTCAGGCATTTAAGTTTGGGAGGTGGAGAATCAAATTGTACTTGTTGTACTTGCCCTGGCCAGAGAATCTCCTGTGCTTTGAAACACTAGTTGAAAAACCAAAATATTAAGAACACTCGAATATTAACAAGCTTCAAATAAGACATCAATATGAATACATAAATATATATTTGAGGTGGGATCTTTTGATACCAGTCTCAAATTTGAAATTTGAGAGATGAGAGTCATTAGATCAAAAAAGATTGATCTTTTGACAAGCTTCAAATAAGACATCAATATGAATACATAACATACATTTGAGGTAGGATCTTTTCAAATTTGAAACTTGACACCTTATGTGAGAGTCATTAGATCAAAAAAGATTGGTGTCAAAAGATCCTACCTCAAATGTATATTACGTATTCATATTGATGTCTTATTTGAAGCTTGTCAAAAGATTTTGATCTTTTTTTATCTAATGACTCTCACATGAAGTGTCAAATTTCAAATTTGACACTGGTGTCAAAAGATCCTACCTCTATATATTTTTGTGAAAGTATACCTGTCCATAAAGATAACTTAAATGCACCATTGGTTGGTTGAACATCTCAATACAACTCCTCACAGCAACATCAAGACCAGGGTGACCTCCAAGAAGTAGTTTGAGTGTGACAGATGGTTTTACAAGAGATTCCATACCATTGAAAGTTGGAATAACATAACCTTCATAATTGAGCTGCTCAAGTTTTTGGGCATCAACCTCAATCTCCAGTGGTCTTTCATGACCCTTGTTTGACAAGGACATAGTTCTAAGATGAGAACACGCAACCTCTATCCTACTACATATGTAGAAGCACAGGTCCAAAATCTCCAAACGGGGATGTTCAAAAACAAATTTTGATCCATATTTATTAGACCATGTGACACAATCAGAAACATACACATTAACTGACCCATTTAATCGTAAGATGAGGGTACGAAGATTTGGTGCTTTAATCACAAGCCTTTCCTCAAGTTTTTGTTTAACTTCAACATAACTAAGCCTGGGAAGGTTGCAAATTTTAAGGGATCCCATCCTACCAATTTCTTTGAAAACAACTTTCTCAAGTAACGGGGAGAAAGATAGGATCTTCTCAACAATATAACTACTTGCTTCAACCCTCAACAAAGCTAGCTCTTTAAGGCAATTAAATGGTGCATGATCAATAGGAAATGATGATTCTCTACGGATAGATCAGCCCTCTATATGTAATGTGAGTAAGTATCTTGAAGAAAAAATGACCAGAGGCAGAGTGTATTATGTTTGAAAGACATAGTTTCAAATGTTTAACACAGTTTTTCAGAACCAAATTGATCCAATCATTGATGAAATCAATAATAGTCATGCAGTGCATACCATTGTTGTAAAAGGGGTATCTTACTTCAACCAAGTTCAAGTCCAATATGAAGCTGTGAATGATTGCCTTTTCCTCTGGGGATCTTAGTGTGGACAATGAATCATCAACCCAAGACATGAACTCTTTGAGACTCTGACACTGAGTATTCTCATTGAAGGAGAATTGCAACACAGAGAGTGAATTCCAAAGGTTAAGCCAATTCTTTGAGACAGTGCTCATGCGGGCAGCATAAGCTATTGGTAAGAAGAGAAGGATGTGCTGCAAAATGGGGTCTGGCAACTTTTTTATCATATCACCATCACTCTCATTGATATCTTCATCATCCTTTTGACACCCCAATGACCCTTCCACCATTCTTTTCATTGGAATCATAATGTTGAGATCACAAGAAAAGGGTTCTCTTCCTTAATATCTTTGGTTGTTCCCACTAATTGGCAAGTTGGTTTCAATTAACTAGATAAGCTCACAAGAAAACGAAGAACAGGATTTAAGACATTTTGGGAAGATTCAAAGGATACGAGGAATTAGAATAAGAGGACACACACGGAGAAAAGCGGAGGAGGAAGGAACTATATAATACTTTAAACAATTATGAGGATATTCTTACTACCAAAATCTTCTACTACCAACTCATTACCTATCCAATCACCATGGATATTCCGAAAAAATATTCCGTCGAAAGTCTTCGACGCAAAATGAAATTCCGTTGAAGATTTTCGATGAAAAAGTAATTCCGTCGAAGATTTTTGTAAAAAAAAAAGAAAAATAAATTAATTTTTGTGGGATTTTCGACGGAATTTCTATTCCGTCGAAGATTTTCGACGGAAAAGTAATTCCGTCGAAATGTTTTGTAAAAAATAAAAGAAAAAGAAATTAAATTTTGTGGGGTTTTCGATGGAAAAGAAATTCCGTCGAAAATATTTGTAAAAAAATAAAAGAAAAAGAAATTATATTTTGTGGGGTTTTCGTCGGAATTTTGATTCCGTCGAAGATTTTCCACGGAAAAGGAATTCCGTCGAAAAGTTTTGAAAAGAATAAAAGAAAAAAATTAAATTTAGTGGGATTTTCGACGGAAAAGCAATTCCGTCAAAAAGTTTTGTAGAAAATAAAAGAAAAACAAATTAAATTTTGTGGGGTTTTCGACGGAATTTCAATTCCGTAGAAGATTTTCGAAGGAAAAGCAATTCCGTCGAAAAGTTTTGTAAAAAATAAAAGAAAAATAAATTAAATTTTGTTGGGTTTTCGACGGAATTTCGATTCCGTCGAAAAGTTTTGTAAAAAATAAAAGAAAAAGAAATTAAATTTTTTTGGGTTTTTGACGGAATTTCGATTCCGTCGAAGATTTTCGATGGAAAAAGAATTCCGTCGAAAATATTTGTAAAAAAATAAAAGAAAAAAATTATATTTTGTGTGATTTTCGACGGAATTTTGATTCCGTCGCAGATTTTCCACGGAAAAGGAATTCCGTCGAAAAGTTTTGAAAAAAATAAAAGAAAAAAATTAAAATTAGTGGGATTTTCGACGGAAAAGCAATTCCGTCAAAAAGTTTTGTAGAAAATAAAAGAAAAATAAATTAAATTTTGTGGGGTTTTCAACGGGATTTCAATTCCGTAGAAGATTTTTGTAACAGCCCGTGTTAACCCGGATTGTTAACACACTATCGTATTAAGCCACGCTTAATTAAAATGCGGGATAACTTTTTCTTTAATTCAATTATGACGTCATTAACTTAACCAACTTGATTACTTAATCATTTTCATAAAAATACTGCCTGTATGTAAATTGCAAGACATCTAACTGAATACCTCGTACATAAATATAATGTGTGTATCTAGAACCGCAGGACTACAACATGCAGCCTGGGTCAAAATCCTGATACATTAATTACAACAGCGAATTTAAAAGACATAATCAAACCACGTGGCATGGACAAACCCCATGCTCACCAAATAAGGCAACAATGCCCACAAATAGTCTCAACATAAACTCAACATAAATAAAGCAGAAAACATAACAGCAGTCAAATAAACAGCAATCCACAACCAGCACGTCAGCATGTCATAAATATCAACTCAGCTCTGGCCTCCTGCCACCTGAGCCCTCAACATTACCTGATCCTGAAATAAGCGTCCCCAAACGTGGGGTGAGATCTCTAACAAGAAATCTCAGTAAGACAAGGGGTCCTCAAGGAGTCTCCACCCCAAGCTCACTTACATGTGTAATATAAGTTCTAAAAACAGTATTACAGTATAAGTTCTAAAATCATGCGATGCAGCAATTAATCATGTCATGTGTGCTTTCAAATCTACTGGCCAGAGAAATGTAGGAATACGTCTATGCCTACATGAGTACATGGATACTACCTGCACCTCACCTACATGCTTCTCCATCTTGTATGTACTACATACTCAGGATTGCCGTCTAGGTGAACACCACATGCATATCATAATAGCTCATTACATATAAACAGCTCAGCATTTCCAAAATAATAAAGCATGTAACACAACATGCATAAACCCATCCCCATGGGACATGGTGGAACCACAACATGGCTAAACCGAGGACACGAAAGCTTACCTTGCAAGCTAGCTATCGAAGCCAAGAGTCCAACCACTCACAAGTCCACAAACAGCAGTATCACAATCTGATATGGACCAATAATACATTAATAATCATGCATCACAAGCATACAACTTAAAGACTACGCCTTTCCTTTACGTTTTACGTCTAAAGGTTTCCATCAAAGCCATAAGCCCTTAATCATGTGATTCTGACTTAGTCCATTTATTACAGAAGTTCAACTTCCTTAAACTAGGGTCCACACACACCCAAAAGCTTACTGTTCATACAGTAAGGCTACTGTCTGCGCAGAACCCAGGATATCCGGATATCAGAAGGGGTATATCCGGATATGCCATATCCGGATATCACACTGGACATATCTGGATATGTCATATCCGGATACCCAGATCCCATATCCGGATATCAAAATCCGGATACCATATCCGGATACTGATATCCGGATATCTGTTCGACAAATATCCGGATATCTCACGACAGAATGCAGTTTCTGCATTTCGTGAGTATCCATCCCAAAGATCCAACTTTTAACACATGTACACGTTAAAGCATGCATCTTTAAGCATATACAAGTTCATTTAGGTGTTGGTTACTTCATTTTAACTTTTTACATGCCAAGACACCAACTTTAAGCAAAATAAACTCATGATCATGGTGAGGTAACTTACCAAAGTTCAAAACAGAGGCAAGGTATGCTCTTGGAGCTCTCCCAAGGTTCCTCAAACTCAGCCTAAGTAGGAGCACGAAAATGGCACTTCAAGGTGGGTTCTTGCACCACAAGAAGGCACTTTGAAGCTCACAATGACTACCACAAAGTAGCCATCACTAAAGCTTCAAACTCATGCTCACTAACTACACACACAGGGGCTGGAAACTCAGAATTTCACACTCACATTCCCTCACCTTGCATGCTCTCAAGTGTTAAGGAGAGGAGGAGTGAAGGAAGAAGGCCAAAGGTTCAAGAAATGATGAAGGGGAGTGAAGGAGGCAATGGAACAGTGCTCCAACTCAGAAAACAGCAGCCTCCCACGTTCAGTATGAGTTTCTAGGGTTTTGTGCCCTTATAATGTGCCTATTTATAGGCACAAGCCACTAATCACACAGTATTAGCCTTAATCGCAAAGTAAAAGATATTGATCCCAAACTTTGGAATCTAGACCTACACATTTTTCTAAGATTTGTCATATTTTTATTTTATTTTTCGGAGCACCTTTCCGGTACGCGCTTTTCCATAGCCAGTATCAGTTCTGGCATCAGATTACGTCATTTTGACTTGAAACTTGTTTTACAAGTCCTACATAATATTTTAGTAATTATCATGTGTTCGTTATAATTTTCCGGGATATTTTTCCGGTACGCATTTATACCGAGTAGCAGAACCGGTATCTGCGCTTTTCTTCCGAAAAGCGACTTTCAGCATTTTTACTCACTCAATATAATTATCTAAGCCCATTAATAATTATTAGGGTCAATTATGGAATTATTTCCTAATTATCATAATTAATTTACTAATTACCTTAATTAGCGGTGCGGGTTCTTACATTCACCCCACCTTTTTAAGGATTTTGTCCTCAAAATCAGAAACATACCTGTCTCGAAAGTCGGGATACTGTCGGAGAAGCTCGTCCTCTCGCTCCCATGTGCACTCCTCGGGACTACGCCCAGTCCACTGCACCTTGACCATCGGAATGATCTTGCTCCTAAGCTGTTTCTCGCCTCGGTCGAGAATCTTGAGTGGTCCGACGGGAGTCTTTAGGTTCTCCCGAACCTCCACGTCATCCGGCTGCACCACGTGCGAAGGATCTGCTATGTACTTCCGAAGCTGAGACACGTGAAACACGTCGTGGATGTTGGCTAGGTTCGGAGGTAAGGCGAGTCGATAGGCAACTGGTCCTACTCTACCAAGGATCTGGTAGGGCCCTATGAATCGCGGGCTCAACTTCCTCACGCCGAGTGCCCGTCCAACACCGGTGACAGGTGAAAGTTTCACAAACACGTGCTCACCCTCACTGAACTCCAGTGGTCGATGCTTGACATCGTAGTAGCTTTTCTGGCGATTCTGCGCCTGCTTCAACTTTTCCCTGATCATCTGGATCTGTAGGGTAGTATCTTGGACAAAATCCAAGCCAAAAAGCTCTTTATCTCCAACCTCAGACCAGCAGGTAGGAGTCCGACACCTCCTACCGTACAGCGCCTCGTAGGGTGCCATGCCCAGACTAGCATGAAAACTGTTGTTGTACGAGAATTCAACCAACGGAAGGTACCTATCCCATGCAGAACCCTGCTCCAAGGTGCAAGCTCTCAACATGTCCTCCAATGTCTGGATGGTCCGCTCAGTCTGTCCGTCAGTCTGAGGGTGATAGGCGGTACTCAATCTCAACTGCGTACCAAAAGCCTCCTGCAGCGCCTCCCAGAACCGAGATGTGAACTTTGGGTCCCTATCACTGATGATACTCTCGGGCACCCCGTGAAAACTCACGATCTCGCGGACATATAGCTTGGCCAACTGCTCTGTAGTGAAGCTCACCTTTACTGGAAGAAAATGGGCAGACTTGGTCAATCTGTCCACTATGACCCAGATAGAGTCACAACCAGCCTGAGTTTTAGGCAATCCCACCACGAAGTCCATGGAAATACTCTCCCACTTCCACTGTGGAATCTCCAGAGGTTGAAGTTTACCAGACGGTTTCTGGTGCTCGATCTTCACCTTCTGATAAATCAGACACTTGGACACGTAGACCGCTATATCCTTCTTCATGCCCGGCCACCAAAAATTCATTTTTAAGTCCTGGTACATTTTTGTGGCACCAGGGTGGATAGTGAACCGGCCTTTATGAGCCTCAGTCATAACCTCTTCGGTCAATGGCCCTCGAGGAATAACAATCCTCTTCTGGAACAGCAGCAAACCATCATCGTTCCAAGACACACCGTCCTGGTTTTTCACATAATCGAGGCACTCTCTTTGTACTTGCGCCTCTTTGATCTTTTCCATCAGTTCATTAATCACTTCTGCTGTCTCCATTTCGAGCAGTGCGCCCCCAAACAAGGAGTTCACTCTCAAGTCTCTGAACTTCTCGATCATCTCGTAGTCGTTCATCATTAAAGTGGATAAGCTCACGGATTTCCGACTCAAAGCATCGGCTACCACATTGGCCTTGCCAGGGTGATACCTCAACTCGAAGTCGTAGTCCTTCAAGAATTCCATCCATCTTCGCTGTCTCATGTTCAACTCCTTCTGGTCAAACAGATACTTCAGGCTCTTGTGATCACTGAATACAGCAAATTTCATGCCAAACAGGTAATGCCTCCAAATCTTGAAAGCAAAAACAATGGCTGCCAACTCCAAGTCATGAGTCGGGTAGTTCTCCTCATGAGGTTTCAACTGTCTTGAAGCGTAAGCAACCGCTTTCCCTTTCTGCATCAGCACACAGCCAAGTCCTTTACTAGAGGCATCGCAGTACAACTCGAATTGCTCCGCAGGATCAGGAAGGACTAACACAGGAGCAGTAGTCAGTCTCTCCTTCAACTCCTGGAAACACTCCTCACACTCATGTGTCCACACGAATGGAGTCTCCTTCCGGGTAAGGCGAGTCATCGGTAGCACCATCTTGGAGAATCCTTCTATGAACCTCCGATAGTAACCTGCCAAACCCAGGAAGCTTCTTACTTCTGTAACCGTCTTGGGCCTCTCCCAATCCATCACGGCCTCAATCTTGTTAGGATCAACTGCAACTCCATTAGCAGAAATCACATGACCCAGAAATTTCACCGCCTTGAGCCAAAACTCACATTTTGACGGCTTCGCATAGAGCTCCTTCTCTTTTAGCACTTGCAACACAATCTTCAAGTGCTCGGTATGCTTCTCCTCCGTCTTGGAGTAGATCAAGATGTCGTCAATGAAGACGATCACAAACTGATCCAGGTACGGCTGGAAGATTCTGTTCATGTAGTCCATGAACACTGCGGGTGCATTGGTGAGTCCAAACGGGATCACCAAGTACTCGTAGTGCCCGTACCTCGAGCGAAATGCTGTCTTTGGGACATCCTCCGGCTTTACCCGTATCTGATGATAACCGGACCGGAGATCAATCTTGGAATACACACAAGCACCTCTGAGCTGATCCAGCAAATCATCTATGCGTGGAAGAGGGTACTTGTTCTTGATTGTCACCTTGTTCAACTGTCTGTAGTCAGTGCACAACCGCATGGTCCCATCTTTCTTTTTCACAAATATGACCGGTGCTCCCCAGGGAGACACACTCGGCCGAATAAAATCTTTTGCTGAAAGCTCCTCGATATGCTTCTTCAGCTCCGCCAACTCTGGTGGCGACATCCGGTATGGAGCCAACGATATAGGCCCCACACCAGGCAATAAGTCAATGGAGAACTCTATCTCCCTCTGTGGTGGAAACAAAGGAATCTCCTCAGGAAACACCTCGAGGAATTCCCTCACCACCGGAATGCCAGTGAGATCCTCCTGTGTCCCACTCACCAAACCTCCCAACATGACATAGCCAAATGCCCCTGCTCTCAAGGCCCTCCTCGCCTGCAGGACTGAAATGAACGGTGAGGAACTGGCTGTGGACCCACCCGGAGACATCACCACTTTCTTGGCACAGCAATCAATCATTGCACAATTTCTGGACAACCAATCCATGCCCAAAATAATCTGAAGGTTGGCCATCGGTAATCCTATCAGATTTACCGAGAAGTCACGGCCATCCCACTGAAACGCTACATCGCGATGAACAGTGGAGGTCAAACATTTTTCTCCGGTGGCGGTGGTAACCCGCATCGGTGGAGAAAGCACATCACTGGGCAACTCAAGCCCCACAGCAATAGGGGTAGCAACAAAAGAGTGCGTTGCCCCGGAATCAAACTAAACATCAATAGCTGATCCACCAATGGTAACAGTACCTCTGACCAGGTTCGGAGCTCTGTCCGACTGCTGACGATCAAGTGTGTAGACTCGTCCGGTGGTAGGTGGCACGGCTGGTGCCCCAGTAGGAACCATCTGCAATGGCACAGCCTGCACTGCAGCAACTCTCGCCGTCGGGCAATCTCTCGAGTAGTGGCCCTCCTTGCCACACTGGAAGCAAATCAGCTGACCGGTAGAGCACGACCCAAAATGTGACTTCCCGCATCCAGAACATCTGGGAGCAGGAGGTCTAGCGGCGTTCCCCGAAGCAGCAGTCTTCCTGAACTGATTTGGCGCTTGCTTAGCCGCCAACGGTGGTTTACCCTTGCCCTTGTTGGCAAATTTCTTGTTCTTCCAGGGAGTAGAACCACCAGCGCTCTGTGGCACCTCAACCTTGGCCCTCTTGGCCTGACTCGCCCGGCAGTAGTCCTCGATGTCGCGGCACTGCTGCACCAACGCTCTGAAGTCTCTCGAAGCAGAACCAGCGAGGTGTCCAGCAATATCCTCATTAAGTCCCCTCCGGAACTTGGCCGCCAGAAAAATAGGAGTCGGTCTCACCATGCGGAAATGAGAGAACTTGACCAGCTCATTAAACTTGGCCAGGTACTCGTCAACAGACAACGAGCCCTGTACCAACCGGTCAAACTCCCCCTGCTTCCTCTCCTGTGAGTCATAAGGGAAGTACTGACCCAGGAAGCTCTCCTCGAAGAATGGCCACGTCATCACATGACCCTGCATCTCGTAGACCTGCGAAAGGTTGGTCCACCACTCATGGGCCTCGCCCTCCAGCATGTAAGTGGCGAACAACAGCTTCTGCGGATCGGTGCACTGCATGATCCGGAAAATCTTATCCAGCGCCTGTAGCCATCTGGCAGTAGCAATGGGATCATACGATCCGTCGAAGGTAGGTGGCTTATGCTTGCGGAAAGCATTCAGCCGACGATCGATCTCGTCACGATCCTCAGCAAGTACGGGGATAGTCTGCATAGCCCCCGTCAAGTGACTACCCTCGCCCATCTGGCTCTGGGTGTCCTCCTGTTGACTAGGCGGAGGTGGAGGCGGTGGCGGCGGTGGAGGTGGTGGAGGACCCTGGCCCGCAGCAGGACCAGCCCTCAGCTCCTCCAACATGACCCTCATCATCGTCATGTTGGCCATCCGGTTCTCCTCCAGAACCTCTGCCGTGGTTTGCCGGTTCGCATCTCTAATTGCGTCCAGCATTGCCCGGTTTGCCAGCCTCGTGGCTTCCTGGTCGGCTAGTCGGGCCGCCTGCATCTCAGCTAATGCAGCCAGGACAGGATCCGATTGATCCTCGCTTGTACTCGTGTTCCTCCTCGGTGGTACCACGACTCTGCACAAGTTACACAAAGAATGAGTTGATCAGGTCCACGCCATGTGGTCACATATGCATTATCATGACACACACCAGTCAGAGTGAACACAAAGTAGACACGCAAAGACACACCCTAAGTTATTGCAATACATACAGGCTTTTCCCTAGAAAGTGCTCTAATACCATAAAATGTAACAGCCCGTGTTAACCCGGATTGTTAACACACTATCGTATTAAGCCACGCTTAATTAAAATGCGGGATAACTTTTTCTTTAATTCAATTATGACGTCATTAACTTAACCAACTTGATTACTTAATCATTTTCATAACTGCCTGTATGTAAATTGCAAGACATCTAACTGAATACCTCGTACATAAATATAATGTGTGTATCTAGAACCGCAGGACTACAACATGCAGCCTGGGTCAAAATCCTGATACATTAATTACAACAGCGAATTTAAAAGACATAATCAAACCACGTGGCATGGACAAACCCCATGCTCACCAAATAAGGCAACAATGCCCACAAATAGTCTCAACATAAACTCAACATAAATAAAGCAGAAAACATAACAGCAGTCAAATAAACAGCAATCCACAACCAGCATGTCAGCATGTCATAAATATCAACTCAGCTCTGGCCTCCTGCCACCTAAGCCCTCAACATTACCTGATCCTGAAATAAGCGTCCCCAAACGTGGGGTGAGATCTCTAACAAGAAATCTCAGTAAGACAAGGGGTCCTCAAGGAGTCTCCACCCCAAGCTCACTTACATGTGTAATATAAGTTCTAAAAACAGTATTACAGTATAAGTTCTAAAATCATGCGATGCAGCAATTAATCATGTCATGTGTGCTTTCAAATCTACTGGCCAGAGAAATGTAGGAATACGTCTATGCCTACATGAGTACATGGATACTACCTGCACCTCACCCACATGCTTCTCTATCTTGTATGTACTACATACTCAGGATTGCCGTCTAGGTGAACACCACATGCATATCATAATAGCTCATTACATATAAACAGCTCAACAGCATTTCCAAAATAATAAAGCATGTAACACAACATGCATAAACCCATCCCCATGGGACATGGTGGAACATCAAAATGGCTAAACCGAGGACACGAAAGCTTACCTTGCAAGCTAGCTATCCAAGCCAAGAGTCCAACCACTCACAAGTCCACAAACAGCAGTATCACAATCTGATATGGACCAATAATACATTAATAATCATGCATCACAAGCATACAACTTAAAGACTACGCCTTTCCTTTACGTTTTACGTCTTAAGGTTTCCATCAAAGCCATAAGCCCTTAATCATGTGATTCTGACTTAGTCCATTTATTACAGAAGTTCAACTTCCTTAAACTAGGGTCCACACACACCCAAAAGCTTACTGTTCATACAGTAAGGCTACTGTCTGCGCAGAACCCAGGATATCCGGATATCAGAAGGGGTATATCCGAATATGCCATATCCGGATATCACACTGGACATATCCGGATATGTCATATCCGGATACCCAGATCCCATATTCGGATATCAAAATCCGGATACCATATCCGGATACTGATATCCGGATATCTGTTCGACAAATATCCGGATATCTCACGACAGAATGCAGTTTCTGCATTTCGTGAGTATCCATCCCAAAGATCCAACTTTTAACACATGTACACGTTAAAGCATGCATCTTTAAGCATATACAAGTTCATTTAGGTGTTGGTTACTTCATTTTAACTTTTTACATGCCAAGACACCAACTTTAAGCAAAATAAACTCATGATCATGGTGAGGTAACTTACCAAAGTTCAAAACAGAGGCAAGGTATGCTCTTGGAGCTCTCCCAAGGTTCCTCAAACTCAGCCTAAGTAGGAGCACGGAAATGGCACTTCAAGGTGGGTTCTTGCACCACAAGAAGGCACTTTGAAGCTCACAATGACTACCACAAAGTAGCCATCACTAAAGCTTCAAACTCATGCTCACTAACTACACACACAGGGGCTGGAAACTCAGAATTTCACACTCACACTCCCTCACCTTGCATGCTCTCAAGTGTTAAGGAGAGGAGGAGTGAAGGAAGAAGGCCAAAGGTTCAAGAAATGATGAAGGGGAGTGAAGGAGGCAATGGAACAGTGCTCCAACTCAGAAAACAGCAGCCTCCCACGTTCAGTATGAGTTTCTAGGGTTTTGTGCCCTCATAATGTGCCTATTTATAGGCACAAGCCATTAATCACACAGTATTAGCCTTAATCGCAAAGTAAAAGATATTGATCCCAAACTTTGGAATCTAGACCTACACATTTTTCTAAGATTTGTCATATTTTTATTTTATTTTTCGGAGCACCTTTCCGGTACGCGCTTTTCCATAGCCAGTATCAGTTCTGGCATCAGATTACGTCATTTTGACTTGAAACTTGTTTTACAAGTCCTACATAATATTTTAGTAATTATCATGCGTTCGTTATAATTTTCCGGGATACTTTTCCGGTATGCATTTATACCGAGTAGCAGAACCGGTATCTGCGCTTTTCTTCCGAAAAGCGACTTTCAGCATTTTTACTCACTCAATATAATTATCTAAGCCCATTAATAATTATTAGGGTCAATTATGGAATTATTTCCTAATTATCATAATTAATTTACTAATTACCTTAATTAGCGGTGCGGGCTCTTACAATTTTCCACAGAAAAGGAATTCCGTCGAAAAGTTTTGAAAAAAAAATAAAAGAAAAAGAAATTAATTTTGATGGAATTTTCAACGGAATTTGATTTCCATCGAAAATTTTTGACAGAATCTATTTTTCGTCAAAAAATTTCGACCGAAAAAATATTTCGTCGAAAGTTTTCGACGAAAAATGAAATTCCTTCGAAGACTTTCGACGGAAAAGTAATTCCGTCGAAGATTTTTGTAAAAAATAAATTAATTTTTGTGGGATTTTCGACGGAATTTCTATTCCGTCGAAGATTTTCGACGGAAAAGGAATTCCGTCGAAAAGTTTTGTAAAAAATAAAAGAAAAAGAAATTAAATTTTGTGGGGTTTTCGACGGAATTTCGATTCCGTCGAAGATTTTCGACGGAAAAGGAATTCCGTCAAAAATATTTGTAAAAAAATAAAAGAAAAAGAAATTATATTTTGTGGGGTTTTTGTCGGAATTTTGATTCCGTCGAAGATTTTCCACGGAAAAGGAATTCCGTCGAAAAATTTTGTAAAAAATAAAAGAAAAAAATTAAATTTAGTGGGATTTTCGACGGAAAAGCAATTCCGTCAAAAAGTTTTGTAGAAAATAAAAGAAAAACAAATTAAATTTTGTGGGGTTTTCGACGGAATTTCAATTCCGTAGAAGATTTTCAATGGAAAAGCAATTCCGTCGAAAAGTTTTGTAAAAAATAAATTAAATTTTGTGGGGTTTTCGACGGAATTTCGATTCCGTCGAATATTTTCGACGGAAAATGAATTCCGTCGAAATGTTTTGTAAAAAATAAAATAAAAAGAAATTAAATTTTTTGGGGTTTTCGACGGAATTTCGATTCCGTCGAAGATTTTCGAAGAAAAAAATTCCGTCGAAAATATTTGTAAAAAAATAAAAGAAAAAGAATTATATTTTGTGGGATTTTCGACGGAATTTTGATTCCGTCGAAAAGTTTTGAAAAAAAATAAAAAGAAAAAGAAATTAATTTTTGTGTGATTTTCGACGGAATTTTGATTCCGTCGACGATTTAAGACGGAAAAGGAATTCCGTAGAAAAGTTTTAAAAAAAAAAGAAATTAATTTTTGGGGGTTTTCGACGAAATTTCGATTCCGTCGAAGATTTTCGACGGAAAAGGAATTCCGTCGAAAAGTTTTGAAAAAAATAAAAGAAAAAGAAATTAATTTTTGTGGGATTTTCGACGGAATTTCGATTCCGTCGTAGATTTTCGACGGAAAAGCAATTCCGTCAAAAAGTTTTGTAGAAAATAAAAGAAAAACAAATTAAATTTTGTGGGGTTTTCGACGGAATTTCAATTCCGTAGAAGATTTTCGACGGAAAAGCAATTCCGTCGAAAAGTTTTGTAAAAAATAAATTAAGTTTTATGGGGTTTTCGACGGAATTTCGATTCCGTCGAATATTTTCGACGGAAAATGAATTCCGTCGAAAAGTTTTGTAAAAAATAAAAGAAAAGAAATTAAATTTTTTGGAATTTTCGACGGAATACTTTAATGGGCCAAACATAACACAACCCAGTACTTTAATAAAGGCCATCAGAGAATAAAAAAACCTAATTCAAGTTATAGGAAAGAGGTGCAGTTGTGCAGCGGCAAGGAGCGACTTGGAGCTGCAGCATTGGCGAGGAGCGACAGCGTCGGCCAGGTGCACCTGCAGCGGCGGTGACGTGCAGCGGCTGCGATGTGCAGTGGCGGGGCGACTTGTAGTCGCGGCGGTGTGCAGCGGCTGCGATTTCTGTGGATAAAGATGGCAAGCATATGCTCACTTACTCGTATGCTCCTGCACGACATGCTAGAATGAATTTTGGGACTACTTGGTCTAGGAGGTGGCTTCATTTTGGGACCACTCTTTCTGGAATTGGGAATTCCTCCTCAGGTATAGACTCATTCATTCTGGAATTGGGAATTCCTCCCCAGATTTATCACCTCGCTTGCCCTGCCTCACCCGTGCATTCCAAGTACAATCCTGTTAAGACCATTCCTCCCCAGATTTATCACCTCGCTTGCCCTGCCTCACCCGTGCATTCCAAGTACAATCCCGTTAAGACCATTATATCCTTGTTTTTTTCTAATTGTGTGTGTGTGTGTGGGGGGGGGGGGGGGGGGGTGGGGGCTTACAAAACCAATGTGATGGATACCCTTAACATGTTGGGCCTTGCAAAGAGGATTAGGGCAAGGTTTCTGCCTCCATGTTAGTGATGGTCACAATATCAAGAATTGGTGTATTTGAAAGTACATACTATACCATTTTCACTTTCTTTTGGCGATGTTAGAAGTGTATAGAGTTTAAATATCTTTATTTGTTTATGATGTGAAAAAGTAGTAGAATATTTGGTTGTATTTTCTCTAAATTTACCCTTGTTTATGATGTTGAGCTCTTTCTCTGTTTTTTTTTTTGTGGATTTGCAGACCGTGTAAAAAGGCAGGAAGAAGAAGACCACTGAGTATTTTGCAGTCAAAAGAGTCCATAAATTGCAGAATCTTCAAGAAGTAAGTCGTTCGATTTCGGAAAATTCATTAAAAGAGCTTTAAACTTGTACATGTTCTGCAGCAGAGTTCATTTAATGTGCTACTACTTGGTTTTCCTTTTATAATTATAATAATAATTAGTAGTAGTAACATTGGTGATTAGTTTTCATTAAAAGATTTGAGTTTGTGTTTCTTGTTCCAAAAAATTCATGAAAATTATTATATCTTTATCTTAAGTTTACCTATTTTTATTTTTTCTGATAAATCATGAAAATTAGCGCAATAATGTGCTGTTTGTATGATTAATTGTAGACTTTGGCCCCTCTTCCAATTGGGTTTGTTGTGTTCTTGGTCCACTTGGCCACTATTCCCATCGCAGGAACACCTAGCTATGAGTCTCGGTCCTACCATAATATTCAACAGAGACCGTGCCTGGAATGACTATGTATGTAATTTCACCTATATATGCTTTAGCCCATGTATATACTGCAAATGCTTTTTGAAAATTCTTTTTCATTCTGCTTTAAATAAATGGCTTTTTTTAATTATTACAGGATATGATACAAATACAGGTTGTGAAGATTGATATTGAGAAGTATCCTAGCAATAATGCCAATTAAGATCCTTAAACCTTTTAAAATATCTAATTTTTATAATATTTATATATTATATCAGTGATATCAAATATCTAGTTCTTATAATATTTAATATATTAACAAATAATACCAATTACAATCATTTATTTATTATATATCTCTTTTCATTCTTATAAAGACAAAAAAATAAAATAAAAATATTGAATTTTTATATTATTTATATTCACACGCAAGAAGTTAGAGGAAAGCTTATAAAGAAAACAAACGAATTTTTTAATTAATTAGATTATTATCTTTTAGCACTTTTTTTTAATTGGTTAATTGTGTTCTAGTTATTACCACACTTTTTTCCATTCATTCTGGTTTTTTTTTTTTTGGTGAGTGTATTTTTAAAATTATGCAATTAGGGAAAAAGAATGGATATTTCAAAATCCTTTGTTTTCTTTGTCTGAGATTCTTTGTTTTATCTATTTGGTGATGATTTCGGTTTCAGCCGGGTTGATTTTGAATGCATTCTGCGGCCAAGCAAGAGTTTATTGAAGATGTTACTGCTTTTGTAAGTGATGACACCCTTGAAAGATTCTTCAGTTCTTTTGTTATATGGTAAGAGTGAGATCTTTGAATTTCTGACTCTTCTTTTGTTGATATGTCAAGCTTTGAATGCAACAGACTATGGCCACTTAAATCTGCTACCCCAGGTAAAGTTCCCTTCTTTTCTTTTTTCTAGTTTTTTATTAACTCTTTAAAAAAAAAATAGTGGGTCTATTTGGTTCAGATATGGCCTACGGTATGTTAATCTTGCAGATATGTTATTCATTCAACACTGACCATGAAGTCAGTATATTGTCCTTTGGATACAAAACTATTATAAACATATATTGTTATCTGTTCTTTTTATTATTGGGAAAGTTACAAGTTTGATTATATGGGCCACTCCTCCTATGGTCTCAGCCCCTTTTGGAGCTATTTTTTTAAACATAGTCTGACTACATTTAATTGGCTTAGTTAAAAGCATAAGCATAATTTTTTTTTCTCCTGAATCTAGTTTTTATGTCCTGCCATTAGATGCTCCCTTTTGTTAGCGAATTGTTACAATCGGTTCTTGTGCTAACCTCATGTTGTTCTACTTTGAAGGTAATCATTTGCTTTGACCGGCTCATAACAGTCATTATGTGTAAAAGCAAGTTTTCTAAATCTAGCTATTATTTCTTTTTGCAGGCCTCCATTATCATATATCCAAACATGCTGCATGCATTTGTTATGTGCTCATTGTATTTAATATGTTATCCTCGTGTAACTATATCCTTGTGGTTAGGTTCATTGGATTGATGAAAAATGGAAGAAAATCGCTAAAATCCCTGTCTTAGAACCACAATCTTGTTTGTCCACCTACGTGATGATCACAATCATGTGGTTCATCCAGCATGACTTTTGTATCTTGTTTGGATGTATATGATATGGACTATTGTAGGTCCCTTTTGATTAGTATGTTTTCGACATTTGTACATGTGACTGTTTCGAAATTATATGACATAGACTTCTGTACACATACTTTTATTAAGATCATATGATTTTGATATGTTATTTACTTTTATTATATTTGTTTATTAGCTGTAAAATATAAATTGGTATTAATTTTGTAAAGAAAATAAAAAAATTGACGGAAAAGCAATTCCATAAAAAATTGAGACAATAGTTTTCGATATAATTTTATATTCATTTTTCATCTGAATTTTTTTACGGAATTCATTTTGCGTGGAAAATCATTGCAAGATTTTTCCACGGAATTTCATTCATTTTCCGTCGAAATTTTTCGACGGAATTTGTTTTCCGTCGAAAAATAATTACAAGATTTTTCGACGGAATTTCATTTGTTTTCCGTCGAAATTCTTCGACGGAATTATTTTCCGTCGAAAAATAATTATAAGATTTTTCGACGGAATTTCATTCATTTTCCGTCGAAATTCTTCGTCGGAATTATTTTTCCGTCGAAAATCATTACAAAATTTTTCGACGGAATTTCATTTGTTTTCCGACGAATTTTTTCGACGAAATCTATAATTCCGTCGAAAAATTTGTTACCCACGAAGACATATTCGACGGCTTCATTTCCATCGAAAATGTCATTTTCGACGGAATTCTAACCATTTTCGACAGAAAAATTCCGTCGAAAAAAATAGTATTTTCTAGTAGTGATGTTGGATTGGGGATTAATCTTATAAAAGTCTACTTCATGGTGTGTGCGGCACTAAGAAGAAATTTAGGTGGCACGAATATTGCATTTCATGCGGCCCCTTATGAGTATATTTAACTGAAAAAATAATTTACATATTAAAATAATTAAAATGATGAAGGATGGCTAACAAAGTTTAATTCTAATACAATATTAATATAAAATTTGTTTATATTGTCATACAAAACTATAAATATTAACTTTATCAAATGATATGGCAACATATAATGAATGAGTATTCATTAAATAAAATATTTTACCATAATTATGCATAACACTTCGTCTTTGATCTCAGAAAAGTCTCAGTTTTAATTATAAAAACCGTAAAAAGTAAGAGGAAAGGAAGAACGACGGTTCATAATTTTTACACCTGGGCCCACTACTAGAAAATGCTTTTTTTTCGACGGAAAAATTCCGTCGAAAATGATAAAAATTCCGTCGAAAATGACATTTTCGACGGAATTTTCGACGGAAAAGAAGCCGTCGAATAAGTCTTCGTAGGTAATAAATTTTTCGACGGAATTAGAGATTCCGTCGAAAAAATTCGACGGAAATTATTTCCGTTGTTTTTTTTCGACGGAATAATTTCTGTGGAAAATTTCGACGGAAAAATAAGTCCGTCGAAATTTTTCGATGGAAAATGAATGACATTCCGTCGAAAAATCTTGTATTAATTTTCGACGGAAAATAAATTCTGTCGAAAATTTTCGACGGAAAATGAATGTAATTCCGTCGAAAAATCTTTTAATATTTTTCGACGGAAAATAAATTCTGTCGAAATTTTTCGACGGAAAATGAACGAAATTCCGTCGAAAAATCTTTTAATATTTTTCGACGGAAAATAAATTCTGTCGATATTTTTCGACGGAAAATGAACGAAATTCCGTCGAAAAATCTTTTAATATTTTTCGACGGAAAATAAATTCTGTCGAAATTTTTCGACGGAAAATGAATGAAATTCCGTCGAAAAATCTTTTAATATTTTTCGACAGAAAATAATTTCTGTCGAAAATTTCGACGGAAAATGAATGAAATTTCGTCGAAAATTTTTTTAATATTTTTCGACGGAAAATGAATAAAATTCCGTCGAAAAATCTTTTAATAATTTTCGACGGAAAACAAATTCCGTCGAAAATTTTCGACATAAATTCTTTGAATATTTTTATCTCTACAAAATTAATATCAATATATGTTTCACACCTGATAAACAAATATATGAAAGTAACATATCATAATTATATGATTTTAATATAATTATGATATGTTAAAAATCCCAGTCATATACTAATCAAAATATACTTATATATATAAATGTCCAACATATATAGCAAGTTAAGGAGGAAAAAACTATTAAGATGCAGTGCATGTCCAAAATATACTTTCTATTTCTTTCCATGTCATAGATGCAGACTTAATGATTAATCAAAACTATTATTAAAAGGAGGAAAAAATTACAACACATGGGTGACGAAAACATAGGTGCCCCACTTAAGGAATTTTCAAATTGCAAGTGCTATCACAAAAAAGACCTCTACTTTTGGATATGTGATCAGGGTGTAGTCATATTTCCCATCCACAATCCAACAGGCAAATCAATGAAATTATTGGTAATGTCAAAATTATGTCTTGAGTGGGGCCTTCTTCTCTCTGTCAGATATCCGAGCAGGAGCAGTGGAATGTGACTTAAATCGACCCCTTCCTTCCCCTTCTTTTTCCTGAAGGATACATACATATCACGTTCAATCTCTCTCATCATCACAAATATATGTACATGTGTTCATCCAGCATTAAGTAAAAGATAGAGAATTTGAACAATGATGTACAAGATGAAGGATAGGTTTCCTGACCTTTTTCTTAACAATCTGAACCACATCCTCATCACGAAGAGGATGACCAAGGCCACAATGTTGTGGGTAATGCCTTGCACTTGTACCCCAGACCAGAACATAGAGCCGTCAAAATGGGCCAGCCCGACCCGTTAGGCCCTAGCCCGCGCGGGCCAGGGCCAAAAAGCCCGTATATGAAACAGCCCGCATGGGCCAAAAAAACATATAACCCCACGGGTTAGGGCCAGCCCGCGGGCCAAAAACAAAATTTCAATTTGCATACTAAGCAAGAGAGGAAATTTTATTGAAAACACTAAAAGATGTCATGCCGATAATCCTAATTGAAACATAAATTATATTGTGTCATATTCATAAATGAATTACTTCAGTGTCTAATCTCAGACAAGTCTTTTTTATCTCTTCAAGGTTACAGAAAAGAGTGATGATAAAAAAAAAAAAAACACAACAATTGACTACAATTTGGCTATATTATTCAGTCTTGCCCGGTTTCTACATTTTGCCAGTATCCCATAACCAAAAACAAAAAGCAGTACACGCAGAATTATGTTTTAATATTGAATAAAATCTTGCAAATGATTCTGAGGAAGGTTATATTTACAACCATTTTTTCTTTACAACTATTTTCCTTATCATTGGATTAAAATCAAATCAACTGTTAAAAATGACATCAAATCGGTTAATTTAAGTTTGATCTAATGGTAACAAAGTGGTTGTAAGGAAAAAATGTAGTAAGTATAACCTAGCTCTATGTTTCTAACTTCAGAAAATTTTAATGGTTTTATGGTCAACCACTTATAAAGCATATGTAGGAGGGAAGATTTCGCACCTCATCAATTATTGGATTGTATACAACACCAACTGTAGGAATTTTTCCAATCGTAAGCCCAATGGAGACACAAACGAAGGGGAACCTACAAACAGTAGAATCAGCCAATCAATATGGAAATGAGTATATCACTATCAACTAAAACATAATAATTGATAATTACCCATGCACAAAGTTAGTAGTTCCATCCAGGGGATCAACTATCCAAGTGGGTTCATCCGTAAGTTCTGTAGTGCCACAAGCAGCTGTGGTTTCTTCCCCAATGAACTAACAAGAACACCAATTTCAATGGTATTATAAATAGGCAAAAAAAAAGAGAATAGCCACTAATCTTTAACTTAATTATATGTAATGTCGACTCATTTGAAGGAAAGCTGAATCAACCTTATGAGTAGGGTAAAGCTGCTTGAGATGATTAAAAATGAGTTCTTCACATGCTTTATCAGTTTCTGTGACCAAATCAACCTGTGCATCACAACAAAAAGAAAAAGACGATAAACAAAAAAAGGAGCTAAAATCTTTTATCATTTATATGATTGATAATTCACATGATTCCATTACCTACCTGAACTTCTTAACAAGAACAGAACAAGAAAACACAGGGAGGGAATGCAAACAAACCTGTCCTTTGTGCTCCACATGTTTGGTCTGGTAGAACCCTTTTCGAATAACCTGGAAATCATTCAAGAAACATATAAAGAGAAGAAATGAAAGGAGAAATGAATTAATGGAAAGACTCGAAACGAAAATGGAAATGGAAATGAAAATGAACAGACATCACCAGCTTTGCGAGCAGCGTCGACTGCAAATGAAAATGGATCAATTTTGCTCATCGAATCAAAAATGAAAAAGATGGAACTCAGAGAAAGAGATTACGGTGCAGGGAATCAAAAATTGAAAGCATTGAGAAAAAGAGAGAGAAGATACCTGACCAGAGAATTGTGAATGTGTGTGTGGTTGCCACAGACACGCTGAAGAAGAAGAAAATTAGAACGCCATGAGAGAGAAAAGTAGAGCATTGGGGATTTAGGGTTCAGAGAAGAAGCAATGGGCTGGCCCACAGGGTTGTTGGGTTAACCCCAAAAAGATGAGGGTCAGTGGGGTTAGGGTCAAAAATAACCCTATTAAATGTGGGCTGAAAAATAATGGGGCTGAAAAATAGGGTTGAAGGGCTGGCCCGAGGGCCCTGGCCCATTTTGACAGGTCTACCAGAACATACTTCACGTCCTTCACCAAACTTCTGTGTATATGGTTGCAGAAGTCTTCAACAGTGCAGCCACCTCTATCCTAAAACAATTTGCCACAGAAAGTGATATCTCTATGATGGATTAGAAGATTAAAAAAAAAAGATACAAAGGTTTTCAAAGTAGTTTGAGGGACAATGGTTCATAATAAGCATAACGATGATGCAACATACAGCAGAAAGAACCACAGGATCACTGAAATCAGGCTGCTGGCCTTGTGGCTTTGTGTAAACTCTAACCAAACCCATTTCATCCCACATCCTCGCAAGCAGTCTGTCTAAGTTCAGCTGTTACAAAAATGCAAACTTATGTGTTACCAACATATAAAAAAGGGTGAAAAATAAAAAAATTATAGCTTTATGAAACAATTTCCGGAATATTAAAAGATATAATCACTTAATCTTTATGTTATTTCATATTCTTCTGCTGACCCTGAAAATTTGAACCAACCTTCAAATTGCAGCTAATGACAACAGAATTAGGTTGCCGGGCTAATCTGTCCACATCATCAATACCAACAACATCTATCTTGTTGTAGACATATACACACTTCATGTATTTACGGTTTCCTTCAATGACATCTATGAGATCATCCACTGTGGCATCCTCACGGAAAAGGACCTGAAATTAAAGTTGTCAGCCGACTCCCTTCATACAGGAAGGTAATAGAAAACAGAAAACAGAGAATCAATTATATTATAGTAAATGTGGCAATGGAAATTACAGAATTTATCAAGATGGCATGGTTCCATCACTCTGCTAATAGCCAGTTGACTAGCCTAGGCAGGTCAACACTTTTCTCATATCCACAAAAAATTCAAGTTTACTATTCAGAATCATAGTTCTCATAAACATGTAACTTCACTTCTACTTGGAAAAACATTGATGAAAAGGAAAAGTGATATCAAGGATTAAACTCCGCAATAAAGAAGCACTCAGTTAAAGAGTTTTGCACAGATCAAAAAAGGACAAACTACGGGTTACCAGAAGAGCATCAGAGTAAGATATGACAGAAAAATATGTAAACTAAATGCAGAAGAAAAAAAAATCACAAATAAGGAATTCATAATCACAAATGTTTTGGGATATTACAATTATTGTTAGAGATATAAAATCACTCTTGGGTCTCTACCTAACAGGTGTAACTTTTCGGAGAGTCAATATTTGATTTGGTATCAAAGCCTCCATGACAACTTGATTAGGAGTATGATCATTGTTGCCCCACTCTTTATAATTAAACTAAACTTGTACATAAGTAGACCAGTGTATTTGCGCACACTTCATGCCCAAAAGGCTAATG
Organism: Gastrolobium villosum; assembly: GCA_032173675.1. Taxonomy (NCBI): domain Eukaryota; kingdom Viridiplantae; phylum Streptophyta; class Magnoliopsida; order Fabales; family Fabaceae; genus Gastrolobium; species Gastrolobium villosum. The sequence goes on from JAVKPL010002723.1 coordinate 94,406, forward strand.
TGTGAAGGACCAAGACAGAGACATAAAATCATTCTTGGGAGGGATTGATGGTTTTACTAGAGTTGGCCTTTGACATCACCAACTAGCCAAGCGTCCCAGATCATCACACTTGCTCCACCACATTTAAACAAACTATGGCAGTATAAAAATGCAAATTTAACATTTAAGTGACTGCAACTCCATAATTATAATATCCCTTCATTACAAGTCCCTCGAAATGAATCACAATTGACATTACTTTACATTTCGCTATATACCTCAGCATTGTGAATTTTGTACTCGTGTAGAATCTGATAACAAAGCTTCTCATCCACATGAGTCAAAGGCAAAGTGCTGTTGAATGAAATGCCCCCGGTCTTTTTCTTTTTAAAATATATCTGCCAAGAAATGAAAAGCCCCAAATTATATATATAAATCCAACTCAGATCTATCAATAAAATATACGCTTCATGTCATGTATCCCAATATATCCTTTGGGGCATAAACTTACCTGAGGTGGTCTCTTGTTTAACCGCAAGCCCACAGCTTCCAGCTCCTTAGTCAATATTTGTCTATGACCCTCACTCTGACATATTAAAAAAAGGTCATGCAAGAAAATTGAAGTTTAGCAATTCACAATTATATAAATACTACAATTAATCTCTCCAAACACAGAGTGTAGCAATTCCACAAGCAACATGGATTCAGAAGAAGGATCAGAAAAAAGTGAGCAGACAAACAACAAGCATTGTGGTGTGATAAGATGTTCTTTAGTAAAATTGATTAAAGGAACTAAAAGAAAACGAGGAAAGGAAAATATGTTGGATTCACATTTATTCCTTATCAAGTGGAGCAGGAACTTAGAAACATTATCCAGTAATATACTGACCTTATGCAATCAGATAAAAGAGTTAAGCAAGTGAATTTTTATTTACAAAGAAAAACTTAAGGCATAGTGTGTAACAATTACATAATGAAAAAGTAACGAGTTTAGTTCCTAGGCCTGTTTGAAGGGTGCCTTTAATGATAATGTTTAATGAGTCAACACCATCTAAGCTACTCAGTATCCCTAGTCAGAACAGCAATTTACTGCAACAACCAACATATAATTTTATCAACTAGCAATACTAACAAAAAGAGAAAAAGACTGCATTAGAAAATGTCAAATGACACTTACTTTGGAGGCATCAAGAACCATCAATACTATATCTGAAGACTTGGAAACAGCAATAACCTGAGATTACATTCACAAAGAAAAATTCTTGCACTGTTAATAATACCAAAGCCATGTTTCCAAAGCAACCACTGAAAAGCACCAAGCATCATATTCTAGTCAATAGTCACCTCTGTTTCATGTACTAGGAAATATAAAAACAGCACTATTTACAAGCTGATACTCAATTTGTAAGTGCAGGGAAAATACCCTAAAATCTACAACTGGAATGATTAACAAAGCAATTTTAGTTTTACCTGTCTCCCACGTCCCTTTCCTTCAGAAGCACCCTCAATAATTCCAGGAAGATCAAGTAACTGAATTTTAGTATCATTATAATGTATAATCCCAGGAATGCAGGTCAGAGTTGTGAATTCATAAGATGCAGCTTCTGAATGTGTGCCCGTTAACATTGTCAAAAGAGTTGACTTCCCCACACTGGAAAATGTAAAGGTAAAAAATGGAAAGGAGTCAGAGATAGCGATACTGTACTGACACATGTTGATAACTGCACAAAGCTTTACTATATGCAGTCATTGTTGTCACTGTCAGACAGGCAGTCTATCACATCACATCCCTGTAACAGAACCTAACTGATTCTGTTGTGTTGGTTATATGTTGTTATTCAGTTTCTATTACAGAAACTTTTTTCTGTTGTATGCTATCAATGTTCTGTTTTTATGAATATAGGTTCCTTTCAGTCACAATAGAACAACTTTACCACTGCTCCAGCCTTACCCTTGCATATATGTTACATTTTTACTAACCTATATAAAAGCATACAACATACCATATAGGCAGAGACACCCAAAAGTGGATACGCACATCACGCAAACATACAAGTAAATAAAGACCAATATAACTTTAATCAATTTAGATAATGGTAGTAAATAAAATGCGTTAATTACAAAAATTAATGCGTAAAATAGTTATTTTAGAAGGCTGACCTTGGAAATCCAATAAGTGCAACACGTCCATGGCCAAATTTTGTAACTTCAAATCCATCTCCACCTCCACTAGAACCCTATTACATAATTTGATAACAACATACACACCTTATAAAAATGTGTACAGAAGGATAGCAAGCTGTAGCAGACAAATAATTGAGAAACCCAGGCATGTTGAACTGAAAATAGAATACTGTAAAAGATTCACTAACCAAATTCCTAAACTTCAATAATTATAATGGATCATAGTAGAATAAGAACTAAATAGGAGGAAGAAGAGGATTAAAAAAATGAGGATGTTAAGAACTACTCCTATAGCAAAGAAAAAAAGGGAAAGCTTCAATAACAGAAAAAACAAACTGAAGGAAACAAAAGAAACAGCAAATTAGCTCCAAATAAGCTCACATATAGCGTCCTCTGTCTTTTCCTTATCAGCAAAGTATAATGTCTGAAGTAGTAGCACATATGTCCTGCTAACAATTTGATGTTGCTCAAAGTTCCTCTCGCTTTGCATCTGATCATATTATGGGCAAGTGGAGCAAGCCACCTAAGTATCCCATCAAGAGTCACCTTCCAGTCGTGGGCAAGAGGGGCATCAAAAATGGCCAAGTTCTTGACATATGTCATAAGTTTGGCCTTAAGAGATAACCTTAAGCTTGTTGGTAGCATCTGATATAGATGATCCCTAGCTTCCTCACCAACTAAATGTGGATAGTTAAGCAGTTTCTCTATGACAATTATGACATTGGCATAGTGCAATGCTAGAGCACAGCCTCCAAGGGTAGAAGGAGGAGCATAAATAGCTAATCTACTCTTAGGACCCAAGGTTGAGCAACTTTGAACACTGGATTTGACTTGTTTTAGATCTCCGGTGAAAGGAATACCATTTTGAGCACAATATAGACCACCAGAATGGCACAAGAGCTCCCTTTTCTTGACATTATTCCCAATCCCAATACTGTGACAGCTTGATAAGTGACTGTATTGGTCCTCATGATCAATAACATAATCATCATCATCATCATCAAATTTTGAAACTGAACTGCTTAAACTTAGACACTCCATGAAAAGTCTCCCCGGACTTGTTCCACATGGAAAAACAAAATCTTCAAGTTGAAGATATGCTAACTCACCTCTCCTCATATCAATACGAGGCCTACTAATGGTTCCCCTTCTCTCCACAGTGGTTCTCCCAATTGAATCCAAATGACAACCATTTCTATTGCTATGATTGCGTTTCAACTTCTCCGAACTCATCTGAACATTAATCTGGCCAGACACCAACCCACAGTCATGTTGCAATGTTGCATGGGTGATGAACCTCCACCAAGCCCAAGGCTATTCTTCCTCACTGTAGAATCACCAAAGATCACAGAGATCCTGGCGTAAATGGTACAAACTGTCCTGGCCAACAACTCAACAACCTTATCAAAGGTCTGATTCCAAAGCGAAATCTCCTTTAGATGCCTCACATCTTGCTTTTGCGCAGTGAGTTTCTGCTCAAACGCCCTCCTACTCTCTTCATGCTGATTATGCTGAAACTTCTTCACTGCTTGCTCCAATTCATTCAAGACCTCCACTTCACTGTACAAATTCCTGGTGGCACTAACATACCTATCCATTTTCTTCACCATTCCTTCCATATGCTTAACTAAGAACCCCAATTCCTTCACATCTATAACCCCACTAACCATGTCCCCATACACATGCTCAAAACCCTGCAAGGCAGGCACAGAGCACTTCTTCCCCAACCTAGAAACCACACTAGCAACACGATTCAACTCCTCAAGCTTCTCTGCCAAAGCCAGCTCGAGAAGATAAGCCTCTTCAGATGAAACCAATTTTTTAACACCCTCTGAGTTCAAGATCTCATTCCTTAACTTCGCAATCTCAGACTCTGACAAGGACTTGTGAAGGTGAACGGTTTTGGACATTACATTTGCTACCTCAAAAGAAAGAATCCCTATAATTACTTTGCTATCTTGCATTTTGGGATTCTGTTTTCTCTTCGCAGAAGGTTCAAGAAGAAGGGCTTGCTTGAGATTGGCACTTACCTGGTTACCAATCTTTACAATCCAAGCTTCAGCAACCATAGCTACCACTTTCACCAAATTCCCTTCAAATCCGCAGCAGATTCAAAAGGGTTCCCAAAAAACCCAAAGGTGTAAGCTTTGGAAAAACCAGAACTCAGCTATGAAAACCCATGAAGGTCAACCACCAGAAAAGGCTTTATGGGAGAAATCACACGATAAGACCCATTGAGCAAGACAAGAAGAAAAGCCCAATAGCTAGTGAAAGCTGACATCAATTACCAGACTTTTGACAAAATATAAAGAAGAGTAATTAACAATGGAAAATTGTGCCGCTCCATTAATTGTCAAGAACTGAAGAAAGGACCAGGAGATACTTATTCTTAAAACCACACTTTTCCCTCACATTCTAAATGTGAAATTGAAACGGATAAAAAGAATATGTGATGCACGAGAAAAAAAAGGGGTTACTACATACCGGCGATGATTCTGGTAGAAGTTGTCAAGCTGATAGTAGACATAAATAGGTGACTTCATATGCTTTTCCACCTTTTTTTAAGAGCAAAATTTAAGAAAAGATAAGATTTGTCACACTGTAAACTCCTTTCATCATCAATTATGAGAACCAAGTTAATAGAAAGTTCATGGTTAAACAAAATAGATAAACGGGTGTCAAGGATACTAACTTTTAGCATTAGGTTGCATGTTTTATCTTCAGAACTCTTAATGTAAGCTACCTTGTCTGTAACATTTTTTGGTATGCACAATGACTCATACCCACGAACAATTTCAACAACCTGACAGATACAAGAAAATGAAAGTAGTATTCAACATTATATACAAGTGTAAGCATAAATTCAATACATGATAGCACTCAGGCATACATTTCTTGAAGCAATCAGTGAGGCAACTCCAATAGGAACGAATACAACACTGACAAGCAAGAACGCTGAAATAACCTGCAGGGAAAGACTTAAACTAAGTACATGTTGAACCACCATACTTGTAGATGAACTTAGGTACATTAGCAATCATGAGCAACGAATTCAAAAAGGTAGTAGATAGTGTTACCGCTCGTGGTGTAAGAATCGGCTTGCACGCTGGAAGTTCTTGCTGTGTAAACTTTGAATCTGAAAGGCATTAAATTTTCAAACAATGAAAACTCTTATCAGTTAAGTTTTTATGAGCCAACAAACAAAAAGAAATAAAAGCAATTGTTGTTAAATCGCACATTTTTTTATTTGTTTATTTACTTTTTATTTATTTATTCTAGCTAATTTTTTTTTCGTTCTTGCTCATCAAACCCTGACCCCAACTAGTTTGGTATAAAGGTAATGTTGATATTGATTTTGTTAAATCAGCACATACTATCCAACTACATAGAACTCTTTCATTAGGTCAACAAACAACCAATATGTCTGTCAAATGCTTTTTAACACAAACACCAACTCTCAAAAGATAAAAATGAAGTGTATATTTGCTTTCATAAATAGTTATATCTTCATGAAATAGAACTCAAGCAACAGGTACCTATATCTAGGTATTATTATACACTAAATACTAACACAGATAAACCATCACACACACAAAAAGACATGATAGATCAGAATAATTTCCTTCGCAACATGTACTAAAGTCAACCCCAAAAAGAAAGAAATTTCATATATAAACCAAAAAAATTCAACAAAAAAGAAAAATGGGTCACTGAAATTTGAGCTCAAAAGGCCAAAAAAACTACGATAGATCAGAGAGATTAAGAGGGCATTACACTTAGGTCGCTTGTTATTCCTTCTTGCAGCTGTGGAATCAGCGGATCCAGCACCCGCTGCGCTCGAAGACGCCATTTTCCGAATCGGAATCGGTCAAAGACTTGACCTTTTCGATCTCGATTCGCGTTGACAATGATGATTGAAAGTCAAAATTGAAACCCTCGAAAATTTAGAGAGAAAACGGGGAAATTAGGGGAAGTGGGTGTGTGGGTGTGTGACTGTGTGATTGCAGAAGAAAAAGAGGGAAAATGGTATTATGTTTGGTCGATCTCCCTCTCTCTCTCTCTCCCTCTCTCTCTCTCCCCCTCTCTCTTTCTCTCCCTAACCCTGGTTTGGAATGGAAGAAGGAATGAGAGAGAAACACAGAAGAAGAAGAAGAAGGTGAAGAAGGTGCCACCCACAAAGAGTCAAACAATAACAACAATGCTGATATTGGGTTAAGACCTCTAAAAAAAATTCTTTGTTTATTGTTAAACATAATTACCCTATTCTTCACCATGATTTGTAATTTTGTAGTATCTTAATTCTCAAATTGTTTTATTTAATATTTTTTTACTTAAACTCCTAATAACTTTTGTTACAGCCTAATTTATGAATTTTTTTTTCTGTCAAGGTTAATCTCAATTAATGAAATGAAATGACTGCTTCACTTTGTTTTCGGTAGTGCTTAACTAGTTAAATTATCATGCATTTCACGGACTTTTTAAATTTAATATTTATAATATTTTATATTATTTAATAAACATATATATAGTATATATTAATTAGTAATTTTAAGAAATATTTATAACAACATATTTTAATTTTTTAATAACAATTTCTTAATGCTAAATAAATTAACATAAACATATTTATAATCTTATAAAATTTAATAAGAAAAGCTCATTTAAAAATTAATAATTGTATGACAATTTTTATTATTCGTTTCTAATAATATTTAAGGAAAAATTGTTCGTACCTTTAAAGGATGGTCATTTTATTTAAAATTAGTTTTTTTATTTAAAATTTAAATTAAAAATATTAATTTTCCCCTCGTAATTTTCATTGTCTATTTATTTCTCTCACTTAAAAGACATAATTCTTACATTAACAATAGAGTGTTACATTATATGAT